>CAUOFW020008057.1:990462-1032782 GCA_963454935.2 Ilex paraguariensis | reverse complement strand
ATATATATATATATATTTTAAATAAGAATTTAAAAAAAATATTTTTTCCATCTTAACTAAGGGTGAAAATTTTCAACTTAACGAAATAACATGACTCAAACTCAATATAAATTTTATGACACGAATTTGATTATAACTCAACAGGAACTTGAAAATGACCTGACACGCGAACAAAAAATTATAAAAGGCTCATATTCAGTTCAACCAATCAAACTCAAAATTGACACCATCAATCCGTTTATTTAAAAATAAACACTTTCTCTATTTTCTCTCTTGTATAGTAACACAAAATTAATATGAAACTAACATGTTTAACTAGTATTATAGATATAAAATGTTAATTATTTGTAACTATTTATTAAGTACGGACATAATTATTATATAAAAAAAATATTTTTACTTATTATTATTATCTTTCTATAAGTTAATATTTAGTTTGTAGAAACAATATTAACATGAATTCAATTAAGTAAAAATAAAATATTAGCTTTCAATTTTTAATTCAAATTTTATGTGAGTTAACACGAATACGAATACGAACACGAAACAAAAATAAATAGGTCAACTTGCAACTCGACACGACACAATTAGCTAAATGAGTTGAGTTAGGTTTAACTAATGTTCGACACAAATCTGTAATGACTCAACAAGAATCTGACACGACACGACTTGATTGTCACGTATAATCTTAGCCAGCATAACAAAAAAAAAAAATTAGTAATTTTTGTTTTTCATTCATCCAATCAAACACAAAGGAATGAAAATATATCATTCCTACTTTCCTTCCTTGAAGGATAGAAAATGTATCTCTCATATTTTTCATTCTTCACACCAAATGGAGCATTAGGAACCAATAATAGAATACAAGTTAAAGAATAAAATCTAGTGAAAATTGGTATTAAGTCCTCTTTAGGGGACTTTTAATGAATTTAGTTTATAACTTAAACTTATTTGGGAATAGGTGATATTTTAATCTTACAAATAAATATTTAAATTCATAAATTTTTAAAAACTAAAAAATACAGTTTATATAATGTTTAAACAACATTTAAACTACCTGTTTTCTAATTGGGAAAAGACTTTGATTTTATTCTTGAAAATTCTACTCCTTAAATCACGCTCAAATATTTTGCCAACAACATTTGTCCATAAAATTTGAAATTCAAAAACATGATCCAAATTTATGCTTCTATGATTGATTTAGGTATATAGTTTTTCATAGATCATAGTTGAAGCTCTTTTTGCCGGAGTTTTTGAGTATTTTTTGTCGAAATTATTGAGTGTAATTATAGGAATTCTTGAGTGCGTTTTATTGGAATTCTTGATTGTGATTACAGCCGGAGTTCTTTTTGCCAGAGGTCTTGAGCTTTTTTGTTGGAATTATTAGAGTGTGATTGTCGAAGTTCTTGAGAACGATTTGTCGGAATTCTTGAGTGTGATTGTCAGTGTTATTTTCATCGTGTACTCCTGCTAATTCACTTCTAATTCACAGTCGGGGTTCTCTTCTAGTTCAACTTTTTCAAGTCCGGCAATACCATTTGAGGTCAACATCTCCACAAATGTCCCAAAGAGATTCAACTAAATATCCTGAAACATGTTACTATTTTTTTCAATTCATGCAATACCATGTTACCATTTTTTTTTTGTATATGTTACTGCTCGTTCCTTTGTTACTACTATTTTATTGTGCATGTGACTATTTTTTTTTTCCATGGTACAATATTTTTATTTAACTATTTTTTTTTTATTGAGCATACTATTATTTGATGTTAATATTTGTTGTTGACATGTTACTGTTTAATGTTACTATTTTTTTTGAGAATGTTATAAATATTAATATTCAATGTTATTATTTTTATTTGAATGTTACTATTTTCTCTCAATGTATATNAAAAAAAAAAAAAATCTCATCACGCCAAATGTTGTTGAGCCGCCCCTGGTAGACAGATACAAAAAGTAGTCTTAAATAACGTGTTTGATCAATTTCTTGCAACAATACATTTACTTTGGAGATATATTTTCATAACTCCTTTGTCAATATCGAGTCATTTTCCGTTCATGCCTGTGGGTTTCCTCCTTGTTAACTCTATGGTCCATGTGAGAGATCACCAAATATTTCTGTCGTTATATAGATTTGACAAGTTAGCTTAAAACACCCTTTTGGTTAGATTTGTATTACGTTTTTTTCTCACAAGAAAACTAAATTGTTACCGATGGCATACGAATATTACCAACAGGAAGAGATAATGAAAGTAAATTATTGGTTTGTACATAAATACCGAGTTATAATTTTATTTTGGACATGTTGATCAAAAAGAATATCAATTTTAAAAGTTTCAATAAATTTATTGATTTTTAAAATCACCAGAAGAATTGAAAAGAAAAAATTCTCTCAATTGTAAATAATCCAAAACTGTTGAGCTCTAAAAAAACTCTACAAGAGTATAAATAGTACTAAAACCCTAAAACAAATAAGAAAATAACAAAACCTAGCCTAATTATCACTAATTACGTAATTAAATCAATATTACAAATTTTTTCAAAAAAAAAAAGAAAGTTTAAAACTAATCATGCGGCTAAAAATTGCTAATCACCTGGATTAAGATAAAATTGGCAGCAATCAATTATGACTTAGGATGGTGAAGTTATTCAATTATAAAATATTACAGAAAAAGACAAAAATGCCCTTTTCAGGCCCTAAATGAAGAAATTTAACCAAAATACATCCTGGTTCATCGCATCCCCCATATGCGACGAGAACAAAGGATGTGATGAGTTCATTTTGCCTCATTGTTTCAAAATGGACATGGGTATTTCGAAACCTATGTTTATGAAAGTGACTCTGAAAAAATCAACTCATTTGCCCAACTCGACTTACTCCAATATCGATCCTAATAATCCAAGTAGCGTACCCGCTATCCGATTTACATCAATTTCTCTTCGATAGTATCACAGAGAGGTCCAAGTAAGCCATTCAGATTTTATGAAGAGTTTGAAGGCATCAGCTCCCACCCCCTTTAAAGTCTAAATCATTGGTAATTAGGTTAAAGGATAGTTTTTTTTTTTTTTTCCTTCCTGTTTTAGATTCTGTCTTCCTTTCCTCTGTACAAAGAATTAAAGGGGGGATATAAACATTTGCAATTAGAAGATACTTTAATTATAAGCTGGTCATTTAACTCTCGAGGACAGCAAAACAAAGTTTGATTTGATAGATTCATTTAGATGACAAGACTTCGGTGAATAATATNTCCTGTTTTAGATTCTGTCTTCCTTTCCTCTGTACAAAGAATTAAAGGGGGTATATAAACATTTGCAATTAGAAGATACTTTAATTATAAGCTGGTCATTTAACTCTCGAGGACAGCAAAACAAAGTTTGATTTGATAGATTCATTTAGATGACAAGACTTCGGTGAATAATATTTTGAATGTACCAATAGACCTTTGGTCTAATGCTATTCCCCTCTCCCTCCTCCCCCTCCTTCCAAAAAAAAAAAAATATTTTGAATGTCCAAAGTCTCAAAAAATAAAAAAACATCGTGGTTTAACCTGTGATTTGGGGATGATTACTTGCATCCCCAGCTTACGTGATAGTGGTGAACATTGCTACTAAAGAAGGNATATTTTGAATGTCTAAAGTCTCAAAAAATAAAAAAATATCGTGGTTTAACCTGTGATTTGGGGATGATTACTTGCATCCCCAGCTTACGTGATAGTGGTGAACATTGCTACTAAAGAAGGGAGATGGGAGCCTCTATCGCAGTTAGGTTCCCTCATGACTCTAGTTTTTGGTATATGTGTTCTGAGAATTGAATTGTACTATCACTTGTCTTACTGTGAGGTTGTGTATCGTCAGATGTCCAATCCTATAATATCTAACTGGATTCGTAAATATTGAACCTTATCTATTTCCATGATTGTGCATGGGCTTGTAGGAATCAAACTCATAGGAAGCAAGAGAGCCAAGAAGGAGGGAGCGAGAACCAGAAATATTCATACGACGAATCCGAGCCCCAATTGGAGTTCGTTGCTTGTTGATGTTAATGATAACTTCATCTACGAATTTTTTTGGTAGCCATAATGAGTCCAAAGGGCTCGTAATTTGGACAATTATTTANCGGACTCAAGGAAGCAAGAGAGCCAAGAAGGAGGGAGCGAGAACCAGAAATATTCGTACGACGAATCCGAGCCCCAATTGGAGTTCGTTTCTTGTTGATGTTAATGATAACTTCATCTACCAATTTTTTTGGTAGCCATAATGAGTCCAAAGGGCTCGTAATTTGGACAATTATTTATTTTAAAAAGAGCAATGTTATAGAGACCTTATTTGGAGACCTGACTTCAATACAACTATTAGATTAGTTATGAATTCTAATGTTAAATAGAACCCAATACCAATCCAATAATTGTATTAAATTATGTCATTAGATTAGGTCCCTAAATTAAGTCCAAATAACATTTTCTTTTTAAAAAATTTATCTAACAGAAAACTCAATGGACCTTATGTTGATGAAAATGTTGAACTAAACATTCCAAACATAAATCATCCACATAAATGCAAAGAAAAGGAATCATAAATAACAAAATGAGGAATATAAATTGCAGTTTCATCGCTGTCTTTCGATACATATAGTACTTGTAAGTAAATCATTTAGCATGAAATACATTTAGGCTAAAATAAAATAAAATAAATTTGTAGAAAAACATGATGATCACAAAGCTTGAGAAAAGAAAAACCAGGAAGAATTATATATATATATATATATATTTTAACAAACAGCCCCCAAACTTTTCTTTTATATCTGCATAAGCTCTTCAAAAATCTTCATGGCAGGAGCTGGCAATCCCAGAAGCACATTGATGCTTTTCCTCTCTTTTCCATGAGACAGGAACAAAATCACTTCTTTTTCAGGCAAAGCCACGGGCCCTGATAGAACAGGCTCACCCCAACCAAAGTCAGTGGTGTGAAAAGATAGCCTAGACCATGTAGTAATCAGAAGAGTTGCTGATAAAGAAGGCCTAGCTCTTGTAACTTCAAAATAATCAACGGCGGATCTCATGTAATCGTCAGTCACCAATTTGACCGCATCCTGGACTAATTTCACTGTGAACGATAGAGGGTTTTCAGTAAGCTCACCCGCGCTGCAGATTGAATTGGTTAACACAATTCCATTGCCAAAGTACCCTTCTGGGAGAGGTGGGTTGAATCTAGGCCTTCCATCAACAGCAAAGAGGAGTTTTGTTTGTTGCTCAGGCTTCAAGTTCAGTGCCTGGCTTCTAGCTCTCCAAACAAAGGCTGACAGGGCTTCAAAAGTGGTGCACTTGGGTAGAGTCCCATCTTCCATGGCTTTGATCTTGAGTTTTTCAAGTTTTTCGGGGTCGAAACAGAACAACCTGTAGAGCATTTCTTCTTGGTAGAGATTGGCAGTGTTTGATATGTCTTCAATCTCTGCAAATTCATGGTGTGGGAACTCTATCTTTGGTGGGTTTCTGGCTTTGAGAATGCTTCTGTCTACATATGGAGGGACTGGCAGAGGCAAGCCTCTGGCAGTTTGACCCCATGAGTTCACAAATTCCATAGCACCAAGCCCATCAAACATACAGTGGTTCGTGCATAGCCCAAGAACAAACCCTCCACATTTGAACTTTGTCACCTGGAAGACACAATTTGTGCTAGTTTAATAATCGATTTGCCATAAATGAGAACAGAGAATAAACAAAAAGCAGGGCCAGTTGTTTTTTTTTTTTTTTTTTTTTGGATAGAATGGCCGGGTCAGCTTATCTGCACTTCGATGAATTCTCTCTCCGATTCGATCAAAGGCTAATTATTTACGCCGAGACTAAGGAATTCATGAGAGATAAATTTCTCGTGACTTTACCTTAAGAGATTATCAAGATTTGAACTTAAAACAACTGGATTCACAATTCGTTCCTATTACCACTCGAGGGTTAGGGCTAGTTGTTTTTATCATTCAATGGTAGTGCCAGAATTTCTTTTTTTGGAGACAAGCTAATGAACAAGTTGGGATATTAATTGAGTCGACTTTGGCGAGCTTGAGTGTGTTCAAATACAGTTCAATTGTGATTGGCTGAACTCAAGTGCTGAAATTAGATTCTTACCCAAACTCAACTCAGGCAGAAGTTTGCAAGCATTTGAGCCAAAATAAATAGTATTTTTGGTCTCTAAAGTGTGCATATTTTGACAGCTTTGATTCGAAAGTATCAATTTTATCTTTGATCCCTAAAATATTCAATTCGTATTTAAATGATCCCTATATAGGTGGACCGTTAAGTTTTTTACGAAAAGAATACATGTTAGACACATGATACCATCTAAAAGAATGACACATGATCAATTTAGTCAAAAAAACTTAAGGAATTGTCTGATCAAGGACCAAATTGACATGAATTGAAACTTTAGGGAGCAAATTGAGAATTTAATATAATGAGGACCAAATTGATAAAATGAGCATATTTTAGATACTAAAAATGCTATTAATCCTTTAAGAAATTAAATACTAAAAGCTAATAATAAATCCTAAAAATAATCAAATCTTAATAAAAAATCCCTCAAAATCTATACAATCAACAATAAAATCTAATCCAAAAAGTCTGACTTCACAAAAAATTTATTAGAGGAGAGACACAGAGATATTAACCAATATAATCAGTAGTTATTTGGGAAGAAATTTGGGCATATTATCTATATACACATGAATAGTCAAGGCACAGGTTGTTTGAATTCTGTTCGTTCTTTGAAACAAGCTTAAACATATAACCAAATTAGATATATTTTAAAATTTTACGTCAAACTCGAGACAAGTCCAAAAATTAAGCACAAACGGCTCGGATTATTGAACTTCCCTATGAACACAAGCACGAAAGGGCATACTACGAGGGTCTTGTTATTGCGAGGTCTAAGGTGGGTTAAATGTACACAATTCTACATATGTACAAAACTCAAGCATGAGAAATGAGAGAAAGCTAACCTGGGCCATCAGAGGAGGAATCTCAAGTATGTTCTTAGCCGCAGGAATGTCATAAACCAGCTTCCCAAGAGTTACAGGATCAGGCTTTGTATTGTCACCTATCTCTTCCATCCTACAGTTTGCTTCAGCCTCAACAAACACAGCACCTTCCCCACTGCAATCCACTATAAGCTTCCCTTCCGAGCTTATCGTAAGCCTCCCTGCAAGAGGGTAATAATGAACAAGAACTTTAGACAAGGCCTCCTTTATCACTTCCACAGCTTTTTCATTCCCTTTCTCCTCCGATTTGAAGCAGTAAATGGTGCGAACGATCACCGCGATGTTCTGGTCGAGGTTGGAGAGTAAGTACAGACCCTTCTCTGTCTCCTCCGCCGGAGGAACCAGAGTTGGCTCTCCTTGCTTTACGACGAGCTCAAAGGCAGTGTTATTAGGTGTCTCCATGGATGAAGCTTCTCAAAAGGAACCAAACCCTGAGAGAGAAATGAAGTAAGTTAGTTGTAGGTATGGAAATTGGTATGTGTTTGGTGCACCCAAAAGCAATGTGGGATTATAAACTGAGTTTTTGATTGTACCACCATCATTTTTCATCTTTATTACTAGTTTATGGGTGAGGGCAGACATTGATGCAATAGTATGGTTGCTCTGTTGTGATGTGGTGCTCACAGATATGAGTTGTGGAAACAGTGTTTTTGCTTATTGAGGTAAGGCCCGACCTTGATGATAAGAGTCTTGAACACTGAGTATATCATTTTATTATTAGTTTATGGAGTTTTTTTTTTTGAACTTATTTACATTATTGAAGTAAAAATGTATTTCTATTAAGAGCACATTTGTCAAACATGTTTTTACGTTGAAAACTTGCATCTGAACTACGTTTTTATATAAAGGGTAAGTCAAAAACTATGTTAAGATGGCAGTAAACTGATAATAAAGACTTGGATGATCGCACTAATAGAGCGCACTTTACAAGCACGTTTTATATCTAAAAACGTGAGTTTAAACTATATTTTCATACAAATGATCAACTGAAAATAAAGCTAAGAAAGCGAAAAAACTTTAAACTATGATGAACTTAAAATCGTTGAGGGAGAGCTTAATTTCACAAGAAATAAAGACAAGAGATACATTATCATCCAGATATACCTGTGATGCAGGAGTGTTACGACAATGGCTTGGTTTGAAGCTGAGAATAGTATGCTTTTTGGATTGGGTTAGAGGAGTTATATAGGAAGAGTTGTGATAGAAATATTGCCAAATGTAAGTTTTGGTTAACAAAAGATGTACCCATGAGGTTGACAGGTGCTGATGATATTATTCTGAGTAATGTTACATAGATTTAAAAAGTAGACTTAAAAACTTGACTTGATAATGTCAACCATTAAATAAGTAGTGAGTCCCAATAAATGCTAAAATTTACAGTGAAATCAATAATTGAGATTATCAAGTCTAGTTTTTAAGTCTACTTTTTAAATCTATGTAATATTACTCTATTATTTTGTGCTCCTTGGTACGCTAAGCTACCATAAGGGAGGTGNTAGATTTAAAAAGTAGACTTAAAAACTTGACTTGATAATGTCAACCATTGAATAAGTAGTGAGTCCCAATAAATGCTAAAATTTACTGTGAAATCAATAATTGAGATTATCAAGTCTAGTTTTTAAGTCTACTTTTTAAATCTATGAAATATTACTCTATTATTTTGTGCTCCTTGGTACGCTAAGCTACCATAAGGGAGGTGAGAGAGAGAGAGAGAGAGAGAGAGAGGTTTCAAGATCTTGTTTGAAGATGGATAAATTATATATTGATCCTTTTAAGTATTGCTTTGGTCTTACTTTGTCTCCTCAACTATTAAATTTTTTACATTAGTCCCTCAATTGATATGATTTTGCATACCACATAATCAAAAGTTTGTCATGTTTTGGGCAAAAAGACTACCTGAGTAATAAATTTCGTGACTTTAGTATCTAAAATTGGAAAAAAATTGGGTGTAACCGTTACACCATGTGAGCAATATTATGTGATGTAACAGTTCACTAATAGATAAATAAATCAACAAATGAGTCCCATTAAAACTCATAACTATCCAACTAGATCATACATAACCACCTCCTCCATTATACGAAGTGAGCTTTTACCCTTTTTATTCTTTTCTTATTGGATAATTACACCATGTCAGCATTGTTGATATTGTATAACAGTTATACCCAATATTTACTCTTAAAATTGGATTATATGAAATCAATAATTATAGTTAGAGGTGTAATGCAAAAAACAAATGTGGTAGTTTAGGATGCAATATAAGATGAACATACAATAGAACTTAAAAGTATAATATAAAAAACATGATAGTTAAAAGCGTAACGTGAGATTGGGGCTATAATAAAAGTGGTCAAAGTATAATTTTCCCTTCGAAGATTGGTTTTTTGGAAGATTCTGCTCTTGTCATATGTTGGGGGTAGGCTACTGGCCATGGAACCAAAACACTACCAGCCAGGATGCGTGGCGTAGGAAGGGGAGGCTGTGGGGGGTGGGGGTTGGTAGGGTTGGCATCCAAATCTTGGTGACTTGATCAACTCAAAACACAAAAATTATATAAAAGTTGTGTATTTGGTATCCAGCTGTCAACGTCTATCCAATTTATTTGTTTTGGCATGACAGAGAGAGCTAAGATTATGATGAAATTATATATGAATGCGATGGTTGACCCATGAAGTGGCTAAACATTTGACAAACAAGGTGTTTGATCACCCTTTTTAGTTTGCTAGAGTGACAGATTTGTCAATTGGCTTTAACTTGTGGTACATGCTATGTTTTTATGTCAGTACACTAGTTTGAAAATCAATCTTCTCATTTCAGCTCAAATAGTAATAAAAATGGTTCGTTGAAAATTTAAATATTTTGAATTTGAATATTAATAATCTTTTAAGGTCAGATCATGAAATATTTATTTATCATGAATATCATATTCCCAGTGTAGATAATGTCTTTGACTAAACCAAGGAAGAGATTAATAGAGATGCTCATAAACTCTCTCGGCTATTGAACTAAAAAAAAAACAATCTTCTCGGAATCACTTGGGCAATAAAGTTTAAGCTTTATATCCTATTTTAAGAAAGACCCCATAACTTTTAAGTTCGTGTAATAATTCAAACAAAAAATTCTGAATTCATAAGAAATTGTCCCACTAAAAAAATAGATTTGAACTCAAACAAAAAATTTGAACTTGAGTGGATTNGACCCCATAACTTTTAAGTTCGTGTAATAATTCAAACAAAAAATTCTGAATTCATAAGAAATAGTCCCACTAAAAAAATAGATTTGAACTCAAACAAAAAATTTGAACTTGAGTGGATTGAGTTTATTAATTTAGCCCATAAAATTAAAATACACTAAAATTTAATTTTTTTGAAAAAAAAAAGGAAAAAAAAATAGTAAAACTAAAACTACTAAAAATTAAATATTAACCCCCCAGAAAAAGTCAAGTTTAAATTTACCATCATAATTTTTCAATAATTATCCCCCCTCTCTTTTATCATCAAGTTCAACTATTATACCAAAAGTTTGAATATAAAACTTAATTAATATTTTTTTATTTTAAAAAATAAAAAAATAAATTTAAAAACAAAAAATTCCCATATTTTAGGCCTCAAAATATCTCGGACAATCCTNAGGAAAAAAAAATAGTAAAACTAAAACTACTAAAAATTAAATCTTAACCCCCCAGAAAAAGTCAAGTTTAAATTTACCATCATAATTTTTCAATAATTAGCCCCCCCCTCTCTCTTACCATCAAGTTCAACTATTATACCAAAAGTTTGAATATAAAACTTAATTAATATTTTTTTATTTTAAAAAATAAAAAAATGAATTTAAAAACAAAAAATTCCCATATTTTAGGCCTCAAAATATCTCGGACAATCCTGTCTGTACGTTGCTCACGAGTTACAACTTTTTCAGTTTGTAGTACCCTCCCTAAAAATGTTAACCTTTATTGGCCAGAAGAGCAATGCACCATCTGAATTCATACAGCTTTAGGGAGCAGATAAATTTTCATAAAGAGGAATAAAAAATTATACTGAGAAAACCCNCTGAATTCATACAGCTTTAGGGAGCAGATAAATTTTCATAAAGAGGAATAAAAAATTATACTGAGAAAACCCCTTTTAAAACTTCAGGAGCAAGAGAGAAAGAGCCTTGTCTTCCTTTTTTGTACAGAATTGAAATTATTATTATTATTATTTTTTACAGTTTCATCTTCATTATGAGCAAAATTCAGAGATAGCATAAGATCCTCAACAGAAATTACGTATTACCATTTTTTGTATTCCACAAAAAAAATGGTTTAAAAATATCTTTTAAAATTAACAAATTGTAGATATTTTTCCTGCGCTACTATTAGAGTTTGGGAGTTGGATGGTGGACTAGCGATCGTGGTAAAGCCACTGCCTATTCTAAAATTAACTTGGAGTCGAATCTCACCGCCACATAATGGTAACCCTTTTTCTATTCCCTTCCATATAAAACTAACCAAGTCATAACTTCTTTTCCCTCTAAACCCTACAAAAATTCTGCTAAGAGAGATTGTTTATATTGACAACCTTTCATGCATGAAATAATAACTGCTCAGTCATTCATTTTTCATGCATTAAGTACAATGCAGGATTAAGTGGTTGTGGCATTTTTTACCATATCGCCACACCTCAACTAAATGATTTAGGCATTGAAACATTAGAATAACATGAATTAATTTAATCATTCGCGTTGATTTGAGATATGAAATTTGAAAAAAAGAATTTGCAAAATGTAGCATTATTCAAAAAATAGTCTATAATCTTAAGGGTAGCTTAAGTGGTAACATGAACGAGCTATAGACCCAAACATTTGAGTTTAACTTTTGACAACCTCTTGGAACCAGGCTATGAGNTAAGGGTAGCTTAAGTGGTAACATGAACGAGCTATAGACCCAAACATTTGAGTTTAACTTTTGACAACCTCTTGGAACCAGGCTATGAGGGATTTATACCTCATTAAAACTCTAGTCTTGACATGGATGATTTGCTTTTGACCAAACCAAGGAGGAAATTAGCTAAAGTACACGTAAACTGGTATCCTTCATGAATATGTTATTTCTGACATGAATAATCTACCTTTAAACGAATCACAAAAAAATATTAGTTAAGATATACGTAAACTAGCCCAGATGTATTAAACCCAAAAAGAAAGAAAAGAGTCTATTAACGGTTGCCCAAAGCTAGACGACAATAAAGGGCAAAACGTGACACGGTGGATGGAGAAAAGTTGGCAAAAAGGTGGTAAGAAGGGGGGGGGGGACGAGTAGCGATGAACACTCTCCTTTTTTTTCCACTTTTTTCTTGTTCTTGCCCTAAACCTTTTCTTACCCATCTTTGACCTGATTTCTTTGCATTTACTGTGTTCCTACCCTATAATCTATGGAAATCGATAAAAATTTAAGGCCTTTTCCAATCAATTTTGGGTCAATGGTTGGTGAATCACTAGAGAATGGCATTAATGGCAGCCCTAGAGTAAGCCTTGGTGTGAATCCTTCGGTAGAGGGTACAAATCCAGTCAATATAGTAGAGAAAATCTCTACTCAAACACAAGCATAACTGAGAAGGACCTCACTGCTTAGCCCAAGTTTGTTAGAGAAGAAGCTATCGAGTTAGTGACAGAGCATAGCAGGTTGCAGAAACTGATTATTGAGAATGATATTCTCAAGCATTTATTTGAAGCCAAAATGGAATACCTAGGTTGAAATAAGTCTCAAAATAGGCTTAGTAGTGGTAATGAAGGTAGAGGAATTTCTGGTGCCACTGAAAATGGAGGTAATGGGCATGCCAGACGCAGATGGAGAGAGAAATCAGCTACAAGGGATGTGCTGATGGTGAACTCACAAGTAGCAGGTATGCAACCTTCAACCTCTTTTGATCATATGGGCAATCCCATGCTTGGTGCAGGGGTGACTCAAATGTTTTGACTAAGAATAGATCTTGTGTTCGAAATGATCCGAGATCCCTGGTAGAAATGCATTGCATGGCCCTTAGTAAACAAATGGGCAGGGTTTTGGTTAGACTACCCAAAGAGGTAGCCCAGGAGGGATATTCCAAGTGGGAAGCTAGTATGGTGGGGTACTTTAATGGCAAGAAATTTCTTTTCCAAGTTGTGAAAACATAAGCTATGAGGATGTGGGGACACAAGGGGTTATACGATGTTATTGCTAATGAGAATGGATTCTTCTTCTTAAATTATCAAGTACAGGTAACAGAAACGACGTCTTGGAAGGGGGTCCTTGGCATATTGGTGGCCAACCTATTATACTAAGGAAGTGGTAGCCAAGACTTAAGCTTACAAAGGAGGCTGTGAGGAAGATCCCAATTTGGGTAAAATTTATAATATACCCACTGAATATTGGACTGCCACTAAGTTTAGTTACATAGCTAGTGCAGTTGGTAAACCTTTGTGTATGGATAAGTTGATGGAGGAGGGTAATAGAGCTACATTTGCAAGGATTTGTGTTGAGGTTGATGCAAGTGAGCCATTATTGGATGCCTTTGACTTAATGATGGAGGGTGACAGTGAAGAGGATAGTGAGAAAATTGAAATGAAGGTAGATTACCAATGGAAACCAATTTGATGTGATAAGTGCAAAATATTTGGGCATAGCCGCCATACAACAGCTACTTCCATAGAGAAGCAACAAAGTATCGAGAAAGGAAACGTTTCTGCTAATTCTAAAGCATCTGGCTAGGAACAACAAAATGGGGTAATGGACAATGCTCAAGGTGAAATAATTAGAAATGAGGATGCTGGAAACAAAGAGCTACAAAGTTTGACACAAAAAAAAAATTCCTCAACTTGTTTTAGAGGGGCAAAANATCCGAGATCCCTGGTAGAAATGCATTGCATGGCCCTTAGTAAACAAATGGGCAGGGTTTTGGTTAGACTACCCAAAGAGGTAGCCCAGGAGGGATATTCCAAGTGGGAAGCTAGTATGGTGGGGTACTTTAATGGCAAGAAATTTCTTTTCCAAGTTGTGAAAACATAAGCTATGAGGATGTGGGGACACAAGGGGTTATACGATGTTATTGCTAATGAGAATGGATTCTTCTTCTTAAATTATCAAGTACAGGTAACAGAAACGACGTCTTGGAAGGGGGTCCTTGGCATATTGGTGGCCAACCTATTATACTAAGGAAGTGGTAGCCAAGACTTAAGCTTACAAAGGAGGCTGTGAGGAAGATCCCAATTTGGGTAAAATTTATAATATACCCACTGAATATTGGACTACCACTAAGTTTAGTTACATAGCTAGTGCAGTTGGTAAACCTTTGTGTATGGATAAGTTGATGGAGGAGGGTAATAGAGCTACATTTGCAAGGATTTGTGTTGAGGTTGATGCAAGTGAGCCATTATTGGATGCCTTTGACTTAATGATGGAGGGTGACAGTGAAGAGGATAGTGAGAAAATTGAAATGAAGGTAGATTACCAATGGAAACCAATTTGATGTGATAAGTGCAAAATATTTGGGCATAGCCGCCATACAACAGCTACTTCCATAGAGAAGCAACAAAGTATCGAGAAAGGAAACGTTTCTGCTAATTCTAAAGCATCTGGCTAGGAACAACAAAATGGGGTAATGGACAATGCTCAAGGTGAAATAATTAGAAATGAGGATGCTGGAAACAAAGGGCTACAAAGTTTGACACAAAAAAAAAAATTCCTCAACTTGTTTTAGAGGGACAAAGTGAACAGTGGCAAATAGTGAAGAGCAAAGGGAAGGAGAAAATGATAGAATAGCAACTTATTAGACTGGAGGTAAAATTTTCATCTGAAATAGATTGCTCGGTGAAGAAGGCTTCAGAGTATTCCAACAAGTTCTAGGCTCTGGAATTAGTACCTACTACAGAGGTGGAGGAGGCAGAAGAGGGCACTAGTGATTTTGAGTCTCCTAAAACTGGTTCCATGGTGGATAAAATCAAGGCCATTGATGAGGTGGAAAAATAACTATTTGCATCAACTA
Source organism: Ilex paraguariensis (assembly GCA_963454935.2). Taxonomy (NCBI): domain Eukaryota; kingdom Viridiplantae; phylum Streptophyta; class Magnoliopsida; order Aquifoliales; family Aquifoliaceae; genus Ilex; species Ilex paraguariensis. The sequence continues at coordinate 1,017,755 of CAUOFW020008057.1, read as the reverse complement.
GAAAGAAACAAAGGAAAACCATAGGGAAGAGTAAGCAATCCTTAAATTCAACATTAGTGGCACCTTGTGAGGGGTTGAGGTCGTCACCTACCCAAAAAAAAAAAAAAACCTAAATGACTAGTTTCTTTTGCTGGAATGTGAGGGAGCTGAATGGTCCTGTGAAGCAAGATGAAGTACAAAAACAAGCGAGTTAATATGGTGCTAGTTTGTGTTGCCTTGTCGAAACCAAGGTTAGGAAGACTAATTGNGCTACATTTGCAAGGATTTGTGTTGAGGTTGATGCAAGTGAGCCATTATTGGATGCCTTTGACTTAATGATGGAGGGTGACAGTGAAGAGGATAGTGAGAAAATTGAAATGAAGGTAGATTACCAATGGAAACCAATTTGATGTGATAAGTGCAAAATATTTGGGCATAGCCGCCATACAACAGCTACTTCCATAGAGAAGCAACAAAGTATCGAGAAAGGAAACGTTTCTGCTAATTCTAAAGCATCTGGCTAGGAACAACAAAATGGGGTAATGGACAATGCTCAAGGTGAAATAATTAGAAATGAGGATGCTGGAAACAAAGGGCTACAAAGTTTGACACAAAAAAAAAAATTCCTCAACTTGTTTTAGAGGGACAAAGTGAACAGTGGCAAATAGTGAAGAGCAAAGGGAAGGAGAAAATGATAGAATAGCAACTTATTAGACTGGAGGTAAAATTTTCATCTGAAATAGATTGCTCGGTGAAGAAGGCTTCAGAGTATTCCAACAAGTTCTAGGCTCTGGAATTAGTACCTACTACAGAGGTGGAGGAGGCAGAAGAGGGCACTAGTGATTTTGAGTCTCCTAAAACTGGTTCCATGGTGGATAAAATCAAGGCCATTGATGAGGTGGAAAAATAACTATTTGCATCAACTAGAAAGAAACAAAGGAAAACCATAGGGAAGAGTAAGCAATCCTTAAATTCAACATTAGTGGCACCTTGTGAGGGGTTGAGGTCGTCACCTACCCAAAAAAAAAAAAAAACCTAAATGACTAGTTTCTTTTGCTGGAATGTGAGGGAGCTGAATGGTCCTGTGAAGCAAGATGAAGTACAAAAACAAGCGAGTTAATATGGTGCTAGTTTGTGTTGCCTTGTCGAAACCAAGGTTAGGAAGACTAATTGTGATTAATAATTATGATCATTCAACTAGGGGAAGAGTATGGGTATGTTGGAATCCCATTTATTTTGATGTAAGATTGGATGGGCTTACTACCCATGTTTTGCATTGCACCATTGTTAACCTGGCCTACCAGAAGATTTTCATAGCTTCCTTTGTTTATGCCCACAATGAGGAGGGACCTAGAAAGCAACTGTTGTACAATCTTGAGCAAAGGGCTTTGGTTGTACAGGGGCAAGCATGGATTGTTTTGGGAGACTTTAATGTGGTTAAATCTAACTCTAAAAAAGGTAGGAGAAGTCAGTTTGAGAGATAAAGGTAGTGAGAATTTTTGTGAATGCCTATTCAAGACTGAATTAGAGGACTTAAAATATTCTGGAAACTAGTACACATGGTGTCACCGAAGATTTGATGGAGGTTTAATTGCTAAAAATCTAGACAGAGACTTGGATAATGAGGTTTGGGGAATAATCTATCCAAATTTAGAAGCTGATTTTCTTACCCCAGGAATATCTGACCATTCACTTGCCTTGGTTAGAATGAGGATAGAACTCTCTAAGAGCAGGAAGCCATTCAAATTCTTTGACTTTTGGGCTAAACAGTAAGATTTTTTACCAACTGTAACTAGAGCTTGGGGGTACTCAAATAAGAGGTTCTTCTATGTTCAAAATCTACCAGAAGTTGAAGCTACTCAAAAAAGATTTAAAAGAACTGAATAAGAGAAATTACAGTGGTATATCTACCAGAGTTATAGTTGCAAGGCAAGCCCTCCAATATATTCAAAAGGCAGCAGATAGAAATCCTTTAAGCATGCACTTATGGGAGGAAGAAAGAGAGAAGTTAAGAGCATATGTTGAACTCAGGGAAGCAGAAGAAAATTTTCTTAGGTAGAAATCCAGAGTCCAGTGGTTGAACTTAGGGGATCAAAACACAAGTTTCTTCTTCAAACATATTAATAAGCAAAGAATACAAAGGATGATTACTACCATTTAAAAAGAAGATGGGACCAAGGTCATTGAGTATCAAGAGATTCAGGAAGAGGTTGTTAACTATTATCAGCAACTGCTTGGAGAGTCCTTATTCTGCCATACCTGTGTAGTGGGTAAATCACTACATCAAAAGAAGAATATCTTCAGAACAAGTAGCTAAATTATCCCTTGGTGTCACTAGAGATGAAATCAAGCATGCATTATTCTCAATGAAGGATGGGAATGCCCTAGGTTCAGATGTCTATTCCGCTGAATTCTTCAAGAAAGCATAACATATTGTGGGTGGTGAAGTGATTGATACCATAATGTCTTTCTTTGTTTCTGGGAAGCTGTTAAGGGAAGCAAATTCTACCGTTATTGCATGGATCCCCAAGGTCCCTAATCCTTCTATGCTTATCGATTACCGGCCAATTTCATGTTGTAACATCATATATAAATGTATTTCAAAGATCTTGGCCATCAGAATCAAAAGTGTGTTGCCTGAGTTGATTAACAAATCTCAAACTACTTTCATACAAGGTAGAAGGATTTTTGATAACATCCTACTTTCCCAAGAACTTTTAATAAACTATAATCTAGCTAGAGAGAGAGTCCCAGATGTACATTGAAAATTGATCTTATGAAGGCTTATGATAATGTAAGGTGGGAATTTATTTTGGATGTGATGCAATCCATGGGTTTTCTCCAACAGTTGATTTGGTGGGTTAAGACTTGTATTACCTCTCCTATATACTCAGTTAGTCTTAATGGTGAATTGAAAGGTTATTTTGAAGGGAAACAAGGATTAAGACAAGGTGATCCCTTGTCACCTTATCTCTTTGTGCTTGCAGTGAAGGTTTTTAATGGCATTATGAAGGAGGCGGTTGAGTTGGGCAAGTTGAAGCACCATTGGAGATGTGGCAAGAAGGATCTTTCTCATCTATGCTTTGTTGACGATGTTATGATCTTCAGTAAAGGAAAACTTGAATCAATTAGGACCATCAAGGAAGCCCTCCAGATTTTTGAAGAACTTTCTAGGCTTAAAGCTAACCCAAGCAAGTGTCATATTTATTGCTCTGGCATNCAAAAAAAAAAAAAAACCTAAATGACTAGTTTCTTTTGCTGGAATGTGAGGGAGCTGAATGGTCCTGTGAAGCAAGATGAAGTACAAAAACAAGCGAGTTAATATGGTGCTAGTTTGTGTTGCCTTGTCGAAACCAAGGTTAGGAAGACTAATTGTGATTAATAATTATGATCATTCAACTAGGGGAAGAGTATGGGTATGTTGGAATCCCATTTATTTTGATGTAAGATTGGATGGGCTTACTACCCATGTTTTGCATTGCACCATTGTTAACCTGGCCTACCAGAAGATTTTCATAGCTTCCTTTGTTTATGCCCACAATGAGGAGGGACCTAGAAAGCAACTGTTGTACAATCTTGAGCAAAGGGCTTTGGTTGTACAGGGGCAAGCATGGATTGTTTTGGGAGACTTTAATGTGGTTAAATCTAACTCTAAAAAAGGTAGGAGAAGTCAGTTTGAGAGATAAAGGTAGTGAGAATTTTTGTGAATGCCTATTCAAGACTTAATTAGAGGACTTAAAATATTCTGGAAACTAGTACACATGGTGTCACCGAAGATTTAATGGAGGTTTAATTGCTAAAAATCTAGACAGAGACTTGGATAATGAGGTTTAGGGAAGAATCTATCCAAATTTAGAAGCTGATTTTCTTACCCCAGGAATATCTGACCATTCACTTGCCTTGGTTAGAATGAGGATAGAACTCTCTAAGAGCAGGAAGCCATTCAAATTCTTTGACTTTTGGGCTAAACAGTAAGATTTTTTACCAACTGTAACTAGAGCTTGGGGGTACTCAAATAAGAGGTTCTTCTATGTTCAAAATCTACCAGAAGTTGAAGCTACTCAAAAAAGATTTAAAAGAACTGAATAAGAGAAATTACAGTGGTATATCTACCAGAGTTATAGTTGCAAGGCAAGCCCTCCAATATATTCAAAAGGCAGCAGATAGAAATCCTTTAAGCATGCACTTATGGGAGGAAGAAAGAGAGAAGTTAAGAGCATATGTTGAACTCAGGGAAGCAGAAGAAAATTTTCTCAGGCAGAAATCCAGAGTCCAGTGGTTGAACTTGGGGGATCAAAACACAAGTTTCTTCTTCAAACATATTAATAAGCAAAGAATACAAAGGATGATTACTACCATTTAAAAAGAAGATGGGACCAAGGTCATTGAGTATCAAGAGATTCAGGAAGAGGTTGTTAACTATTATCAGCAACTGCTTGGAGAGTCCTTATTCTGCCATACCTGTGTAGTGGGTAAATCACTACATCAAAAGAAGAATATCTTCAGAACAAGTAGCTAAATTATCCCTTGGTGTCACTAGAGATGAAATCAAGCATGCATTATTCTCAATGAAGGATGGGAATGCCCTAGGTTCAGATGTCTATTCCGCTGAATTCTTCAAGAAAGCATAACATATTGTGGGTGGTGAAGTGATTGATACCATAATGTCTTTCTTTGTTTCTGGGAAGCTGTTAAGGGAAGCAAATTCTACCGTTATTGCATGGATCCCCAAGGTCCCTAATCCTTCTATGCTTATCGATTACCGGCCAATTTCATGTTGTAACATCATATATAAATGTATTTCAAAGATCTTGGCCATCAGAATCAAAAGTGTGTTGCCTGAGTTGATTAACAAATCTCAAACTACTTTCATACAAGGTAGAAGGATTTTTGATAACATCCTACTTTCCCAAGAACTTTTAATAAACTATAATCTAGCTAGAGAGAGTCCCAGATGTACATTGAAAATTGATCTTATGAAGGCTTATGATAATGTAAGGTGGGAATTTATTTTGGATGTGATGCAATCCATGGGTTTTCTCCAACAGTTGATTTGGTGGGTTAAGACTTGTATTACCTCTCCTATATACTCAGTTAGTCTTAATGGTGAATTGAAAGGTTATTTTGAAGGGAAACAAGGATTAAGACAAGGTGATCCCTTGTCACCTTATCTCTTTGTGCTTGCAGTGAAGGTTTTTAATGGCATTATGAAGGAGGCGGTTGAGTTGGGCAAGTTGAAGCACCATTGGAGATGTGGCAAGAAGGATCTTTCTCATCTATGCTTTGTTGACGATGTTATGATCTTCAGTAAAGGAAAACTTGAATCAATTAGGACCATCAAGGAAGCCCTCCAGATTTTTGAAGAACTTTCTAGGCTTAAAGCTAACCCAAGCAAGTGTCATATTTATTGCTCTGGCATTAATGGTGTTGAGAAAGTTGATATCCTGCAGTTAATGGGATTTCCAAAAGGTGAATTGCCTGTGAGATATCTGGGTGTTCCCCTCATTACCACTAAATAGAGGGTTGGGGATTATCAACCTCTAGTTGAGAAAATCATTACCAATGTGAGTTCTTGGTGCAACAAATCACTTTCATATGCTAACAGGGTACAACTGGTTAGCTTAGTTCTCTTTTCAATTCAAGTATATTGGACTTCTATATTTATATTTTCAAAAAAAGTTGTGTCACACCCCAATTTTTTTTCTTTTAAAAAATTACTCGATTGTGATTAAGGAATAAAATCGCACATAACTTACAATAATCTTACTTGTATTATTATATTCAACGTATGATTACATAATCCTCACTCAATAAGTTAAATGTTCTTGATATAACATAAAAAGAAATAATAATAACAGACTCTATCCACTGTCATTTTAGTTTATCCTCTTGTCTGACTTCATATTTCTTAAAAATGTTAGATATGAATGAACTTATCACAATCCAGTAGGATAACATTTATCAATGACTATTAAAGTTTTAAAACAATACATAATATAATTAAACAACAGGAAAATGTAGGAATATCACAAAGTAATGAATCAAATAAATAAATAAATTTCAGCACATATTGATCATATCTATCTATCAATGTTCTAGTTCACGTATGAACCACCTCCAGAAAAAACCTTGGGGTCTTGCACCCTAGGGAACCTAATGCCCTTCTTACTTTTATGGGAACACCAACACTAAAATTTTTGTGGTGCCACACAGACTGTCACGACAATCGAAATTACAAATCAGTGAACCCAAGAACTAGTAGAAATCTTGTAAATCCTTGTAAGAACCACGCGTCTACTAACCCTCTAACCCTCTGCCCTTGAATATGTGAATCCATAGTAATTTCATCAAAATCATAAAATAGAGTCATTTCATAGTCAGACCCAACCACAAGTAGAAAATCAAACATTAAAAAAAAATATTTTATATGCAACTTGGTTTCACAAGATAATTAGAGTCTCGATAAAAAATATAAAATATGCATGATCACGATTTATTAAACTCAAGCTCAATCCCATGATTAAAGCGATTTAATACGACATTAAAATAGATTTTATAAGAAACTCCCAAACATGCATGAAATGCATCAATGATAATAAAAAATAAAAGAAACCCTACTTTTGATTTGACCTTTATTCGATATCGTATACTATGACAAAATAATTAAAATAATATTTTAAAAAAATAATAGGTAATAAGGGCTTAGTTAAGCTAAAATAACTTTTTGGAATAACTAACGAAAAATAATATACTTAAATTTTATCCAAAAATATTTAACGAGGATCAACTTTACGTGACTCGAACCTATAGAATTACTAAATAATAACCAAAAATTTTTTTTTCCAAAATTTTGATCATAACAACAGATTCTTAAATCAACAAAATTTTGACCCATTTTCTATCTTTTCTCTCACTTCCTTCCCCGTCTCTGTTTTTTTTTTTTTTTACTTTCTCCGCTGTGTTGTTCGAGTCAAACTCTTGGCCCCCCCCTAACATCATAGATGATGCATTTTGCTTGCCTTATGTGGACAGTTGTCCACTTGTGTGCCACACTCTTTTTTTTTTTTTTTTGGCACGTTTTAAATATTGCAAAATTGTAATAGGACACTTGTCCTTTTACATATATATATATATGTATATATTTATTATATGATTACGAAATTTGACATAAATTATAGTTATTTGACTTATTTTTATGTGAAGAGTCTATATTTGAAGTTCATCCGTTCATAAAAAAATTTATTATATATATAGGTTGTCACAAGTTGTCAAAGTAGTGGAACAAATAATGAGAAGATTCTTATGATCTAGTACAGATCTTAAAATGACCGGAGCCAAGGTGGCTTGGGATAAAGTGTGTCTTCCAAAGAAAGAAGGGGGCTTGGGTTTAAAAGCGTGGAACATTGGAACAAAGCAATTGTTATGAAACATCTATGGAATGTTATAAGCAAAAGTGACAACTCAATATGGGTGAATTGAATTTGTATATATCTACTAAAACNAGCAATTGTTATGAAACATCTATGGAATGTTATAAGCAAAAGTGACAACTCAATATGTGTGAATTGAATTTGTATATATCTACTAAAAGGCAGGAGCTTCTGGAGTGTGAAAGTTCCTCAACAGTCATCGTGGGCATGGAGAAAGATTCTAAATCTGAGAATCGAAAGTATAGCAATGGTGAAATACGAGATAGGGAATGGTGACTCAATATTTCTCTGGTTTAATCCATGGCACCCGATTCTATCTACTAGCATAAGGCATAGACTAATAGTAGGGAATCAGGGCTTGAGAGAGATGTTAAAGTTAGCTCTATCATAAATAATGGTGACCGGAACTGCCCAGCGACAAATGGGGACATAATGGAGCTGCAAAGAGATATTACTCCTAATATGAAACTTGACTTGAATCAGAGCGACTGTGTCTTGTGGCTGCCATCTAGAACTCATATTTTTTGCTCCAAATATGCTTGGGAGGTAATTAGAGTGAAAGGCCAGATGCAAGCTTGGGCTAATATTGTCTGGTATTCTGGTGCTGTGCATGGATACAATTTTATTTTATGCCTAGCTGTTCAAAACAGCTTTCCACCCAAGACAAACTCATCTCATATGGTCTTATTCAATAACTCACTGTGTTTTATGCAGAGAAGTAGTGGAAACTCATATACACCTCTATTTTGAATGCCTGTCACTAATAGAATATGGACTTCATTGTAAGGCAAAGTTAATGTTCAATGGCCAAGGTTTGATTGGCCAGATTGGTTAATTGGTATGCTGTAAATATGAAGGGAAAGGCTTTTCCAAATTTGATTGACAAATTGATGCTTGCCACATCAATACATATGATTTGGAGGGAGAGGAATCACAGGGTGTTTAAAAACTCCTGTAGATATGTTGCATTCATTTATAAGGAGATTGTGGAAAATGTTAGGCTCAAGCTTCATGCAAGCCGTGGAATCAAAAGAACCATTCCCAATGCATGGTTGCAAAGACAATGGACCTTACCTGAGAAAATATTTGATCCCACCGAATGTCTGATTTTACTGTGGTGTTTGGCCTTGCCTGTGTGGAATGCTTGTGACTCGGTTGATTGGGTGTTTTCTGGGATTCTGGTTGAACTATGACAATATGGGTGTTGGTACTGCTTGATTTTTTTGCGAGCATGAACAATATCATTGTCTGTGGAGAATTATGGGAAGGTGTGATGCTCTATTTTGCGTCAATGCTGTGATATGAAATGTGTAATTTAGTTACGAAGAAACAACATCGNCTGTGGAGAATTATGGGAAGGTGTGATGCTCTATTTTGCGTCAATGCTGTGATATGATGGCTTTCTGGCTGTTTCTTTTTGATGTTCTGTTGCTTAGGTTTGGAGTTTCCTTGGGCATTCTCTATTTTTAATTTTTTTTTTGGAGCTGCTTGTGTCTTGTTGCTGGAGTGCCCACTGAAGCTGCATGACACTAAACAAGCAAAACCAATGGACTGCTTGTTTCTTGTTCTGTTCATGCTGTCTCTTGCTGTGGGTTTGCCCACTGGTCTGCCCTCATTTGGCATGAATAGGGTTTTCTGGTTCTTGGACTTTTTAGGATTGAGGATAATAGGTCTATGTTGGATTTGATGATCTGTCATCCTCTTTTTTTTCTTTTTGGTAAGTATCCGTTACATATACGGTATACGTGTATTTTTATTTGAATTTATGATATCACTTACTTACTGAAAAAAAGAGGTAAGGGGGGAGTCTAATGGGCAGGGGAATACATTTTCCCTTCTCTTTCTTTTGTTGTTCTCTGATATGGTATCACCAGTGCAATAAAGTTTTTTCCATTAAATCATATCAAGTAATTTGTCCAAATGAGCTTTTTAACATTTTGGATTAGGGTAATATAAATGCAAAATTTTAGTCACACTCCTTCTAATTTACTATATCTTCAAAGACACTCTATTTATTATCAAAAATATCACTGATATCCCTTATAGTTTATATTTAAATATCAGTGACACCCTTATCATTAAACCATGATTTCTAACTAAAAAAAAAAAAAATTCATCTAAAATAACAAAAAAACCCTTACATAAACTCCAAACAATTTTTCTACATAAAATTCGAATCGATTAAAATTTAATTTTTTACATATTAAAATTTGATTTGATTAAAATCTATGTTTCTACATATTAAAATTTGATTTGAACTGATTAATATTTTTTTACATATTAAAATTCAAGCATATTGAAATTCATTTTTTACGTATTAAAATTCGAGTCAATTTAAGCTTTTACTCAAGTTGTTAGTATCAATTAAAATTCATTTCAAGTCGATTAAAATTTATATTTTTTACTTATTAAAATTCATGTCAATTAAAATTAAAATTTGATTCATTAAAATTTGAGCTAATTAAAATTTATATTTTTTATATATTAAAATTTTGGCAAACTAAAATTCAATGCAAGTTAGTTAAAATTTGATTTGAGCTAATTGATTCTTAATCAGCTCAAATAGAATTTTAATTGACTTCAATTTTAATACGTAAATAAAGTATAATTTTTAATCGACTCAATTTTAATACGTTAAAAATAAATTTTAATTAGTTTGAATCAAATTTTAATCGAACTGAATTTTAATACGTAAAAAAATTTAGAAAACAGAGGGGGTCTCATTGAAGATATGCTTATCTAAGGGGGTCTCAAATATATCATGGGTAATTTAGTAATATTGCATTGTAGTTAACATTTTTAATCTGACAGTGGTGTTAGTGAAGATTCAAAAAATAGGAGAGGTGTTCTTGAAGATATGATAAACTAGCGCGGGTGTGGTTGAAATTTTCCCTAATATAAACCTTATGATCCGTTCAATTAGGTTTTACCGTAGAAAAGACATGTTTTAGGTCATCCTAAATCTCAAATCACACACTTAAATGTCTCAACAAACGCAATCGTATCTAGTTCACCTCCACCTCCACTTCCAGCTCCAGCTCCAGCTCCACCCCCACCCTCACCCTCACCCTCACCCTCACCCCATCCCCATTGTTAAACCTCTAGTGGCAAACACTCAACCTTCACCAGTAAACTGTCACCACCAACACCACAAAGCCTAAAAGTCACGACCAGACAAATATTCATCGCCTCCCTTCTTCTCCATGGCTATTGCCAGGGCGGCTCAAGAGTGTAAGAATTAAAACGGGTGCTTTAGGCCCCACCCATGAAAGAAGGTTCTAAATTCTATAGGTGTCTAAATAAGAGTCAAGTCACAAATTTTATCCTATAAAAATAAGTCCTTACAAAGGTCCATGATAGGTTAAACAAACAAAAAAATATTAAATTGATTTGGGTTAAAAGTCTAACGCATTAATCTCACAGAATAACATTTAAATAAAATATAAAATAACAAGGCTTAAAATTTTTTAATCTTGCATTCAAATGATAGAGAGAGATAGAGAGAATGAGAGAGAGGAGAGATGAAAGGCAGGCAGGGCAGCTAACGGTCAATGGCAAGGTTATTAGATAGGAGTGTGAACTATGTCGTGTCGTCTTATTTTTAATTGTGTTATTTTTGTGTTGGGTCACTTTTGATAGGTGTCAGGTTCGTGTCAATATTCGTGTTAATAAAAAATTATTTAATTTCACAACAACTTATATAATACTATTTAAAAAAAATTAAAAAATATATAAAATTCTTATATTTTTATCTACAATACTCATTAAATACTTATTTTCTATTTTCGGTACCCTTTAATCGTGTTATTCGTATCGAACCTTAATTTGACCCATTTATTACACGTCTCAACTAATCATATTATTTTCGAGTTTTGTGTTAGGTTGAGTTTGCGTAAATGGATAAAATTGACACCCTCTACTACTAGGTTACTTAAATTTTTTCCAAACAATTTTACTAATATAGCCTAGTAGATTATTGTACCTATAATGTAGGACTTCATCATTACTATCTCACTTATCACATCATTAAATAAACAAATTGGATCAATGTTTTGAATCCAAAACACATTACTAAAGAAGACATAAAAGAATAAAAGAACAAGGAAGGAGGGAGATAGGTTGGTGATGCAGAAAGAAGAAAAAGAGAGGTGGGAGGGTTTTTTTGGGGTGGGCAGAGGGGGTGGTTGGGTTAGGACACCCATTTTGTACATAGGCTTGGACAAACAAGATGTTGTAACTTCTCTAAAATATTCCTGGAAAATAACTAAATGAAAGACCCATGTATTCTTTCCAATGCATTGACTCAAACAGGTAGAAAATATAACTAAAAAAGTTGAAATAAAATTAGTAATATACTTTGCTCTTCTCATTACATATAAGCACTTCGTTTAAACGTCACAATCAACCAGATGATCTAATGGGTTAATGTATAGGGAGAATACTATGCCCTTGTATAATAAGCATCTTTAGGTTGTAATTAAGCACAAGGAAAATAATGGACCGAAAGGAAAAACCACCCAGAAAAGATCTTAAACAATCTAAACAAATGAGTGTACTGTCATGCTTATAAGTACTACATATTCATGCATCAAAAATAGATTCTTGAACTAGAAAATGTGTAATTTAGTTACGAAGAAACAACATCAATGGTGATGATACCCATAAATGTCTGAGATCGGCAATTCGGCTAAGCTCAAGAGCCCAGCTACAAAACACGAGCTGAGATCTAGACTTCGACCTCCCTAGACTTGTGCCTCAGATGAAATGGAGGGAAAGACAACTGGTAATCACCAAGCATCCTCTCAATGGCAACAGACGCCATCCTAGGCGCCAAACTCGTGATTCCTTCATCACACTGCATAATCACTACCTAAATCAAGTAAACGTTACAAGATGCGAAGATATCGCCTCAGATTCAGCTGAGCCCAAATTTAGCTATAAATACAGTAAAAATTCGTCACTATGGGGCAAGTAATCCAAGAAAATCAAGAACATTGTGTGATTCCTTCCCAAATACTAATATATTCCCCAAGAGCAAGAGACTCTTTTGTATAGTAGATTAGTCAGGCCCTGAGCTGGTGAACCACTATAATTCCTCTGTGTGATTGATCCCATCCCTAAGACCCTTTCCAAGGAACCATGGTGATTAGACTTGCTAGGGCCGAAGAACCCACTGTCCACATTCTGTTCAATTGCACTTTAGACATCATTAGATAGACATTACAAAAACCACAAGAATTCAAGATTTCAATCAGAACATTCAGTCAAATTTGTAATCTAAACAACAAGATCAATGTAGTTATCTAATCATCAATCAATTTGGTCCCAAACAACCCCCACCTGATGCAGATAAATATGAAAACAAGGGAATCCATTTACCTAGTGCGCGTGGTTTAATCAAGTACAACCTTCCACATAAAGGCCCAGAGCAGTGTATTCAAAACAACATACATGGCATCTACATGAACCAACAAAACACTCAAATATACAAACCAAATAAAAATAACAGTAAAGAGTTTTATGACAAGGCAGATATAAAACATGTGGCTAGAAGCACCATACTTACCAAACTGAGTCTAATTATTTAGTTCATTGGGCACAAAAGATAGACATATGCTACTCATTCACCTTAAATACTGTTGATACCATCTCTGGAAAATTTTCAAGAAGTATCATAGGAAAATTTTCTACCATGTACAATTACAAAAAATCTATAGTTAGGAAAGGGAAAATTATCAAAGGTGGGGAAATGATACTTACGTCTATGACCTCAAAAAAGAGCTAATTGTTGCTGCCAAAACAGTGTGTATCTGCAAAAAAAAAAAAAATAGAGAGAAAGAGAGTAAAAAAACTGTGTTTTGCTAGGAAGAAAAACCAGTAGGTGTGAGACATTAGCAGAAGCACTATTCCTTTGCATTTCTTGGGTATTTTTGCTGAAAATTTCAGATAAGTTATCTCCTTTGTATTGCTTGATATTGTGATCATTCTTAATGAAATATAGAAGTGTTTCTTGAGTAAAATTGGTGTGGTAAGTGTAGCAGATTTTTGTCCTCTATTTACATGATTTTGTGTTACTTTGGTGATCTAATTTGCTTTCAATTTCCAACAAAGCTGGTATCAGAGCTTGGTTATGAACTTTGGAATTTTTTGCTAAACCAAAGGTTTGCTATTTGGTCTTTTGTTATGGCCACTATGAGTAATGTGCTTCAACCCCAATTTTCCAAATTGGGGAAATATAATTATGGGAATTCGAGTATTCAAATTGAGGTGTTGTTACAATCACAAGATCCTTGGAAAATTGTTGAAAAAGGTTACATCGAGCCGACTATAGAGGAAGAGCAAGCACTTAATGATGCTCAAAAGATGGTGCTTAAGCAATCAAGGAAGACAGATAAGAAGGCTTTATTCCTACTTTAGCAATGTATTGGTGATAATACTTTTGAGAAGATTTCTTCTGCCACCACCTTGAAGTAAGCTTGAGAAATTTTGAAGAATATGCATAGATACATTGATAAAACAATTCGGGTTCGTTTTCAAATATTGTGAAGTGAATTTGAAGGGTTGAATATGAATGGAGCCGAGTCAATTTTGGAGTATTTTTCAAGAACTTTGGTGATTGTGAATCAAATGCTAAGGAATGAAAAAGATATTGATGATTTTTGAGTTATGAAAAAAATACTACGAACCTTAACTCCAAAATTTGAGCATGTTGTTGTAGCCATTGAGCAATCCATGGATTTCAAGACTACGAGCGTTAATGAATTGATGGCAACATTGGAAATACATGAGCAACGTATTAATAAAAAGACTTCAAGTTCTCTTGAACAAGCTCTCCAATCCAAGCTTTCTTTGAAAAAAAAAATGAGAATTTCAAGGTAGTACTTCCCAAAGAGGAAGAGGTAATGGAACACTAGGTAGAAGTTATGACAATCAAGGAAGAGGCTATGAAGGTCGTGGAAGAGGCTATGCTAATAGAGGTAGAGGAGGAAGAGGCCAATTCACTAATAAGGCAAGAAATCAAAATTTTTATGGTTCAAGGGTTAGAGGACGAGGAANCTAGGCGCCAAACTCGTGATTCCTTCATCACACTGCATAATCACTACCTAAATCAAGTAAACGTTACAAGATGCGAAGATATCGCCTCAGATTCAGCTGAGCCCAAATTTAGCTATAAATACAGTAAAAATTCGTCACTATGGGGNTTTTATGGTTCAAGGGTTAGAGGACGAGGAAGAGCAAGAGGCAATTACAACAATCAAAGTTTTGACAAGAGAAATATTGAATGTTTCAATTGTCACAAGTTTGGGCATTATAGCAATGAGTGTTGGGCAAGTGCACATAAAGGTGTTAAAGAACATGTGAATTATGCCGAGAAAGCAAGTAATGAAGAGGGATCTACTTTGTTGTTAGCCTATGATGGATTCGAGGAAGATAATGGCAACGTGTGGTTTCTTGATTCTGGGGCAAGCAACCATATGTGTGGCAAGAAGCATATGTTTGTAGAACTTGATGAAGTGGCGCAATGCAAAGTTACTTTTGGCAACTCTAACATTCGNGGGCAAGCAACCATATGTGTGGCAAGAAGCATATGTTTGTAGAACTTGATGAAGTGGTGCAATGCAAAGTTACTTTTGGCAACTCCTCTAACATTCCGGTGAAAGGCAAAGGTAAAATTCTTATTAAGCTCAAGAATGACAATGATTTTATTTTCAATGTTTATTATGTGCTGGATATGAAGAATAGTATTTTGAGTTTGGGGCAAATTCTAGAAAAGATTTATGATATTAGTATGAAGAATCTTTACCTTAGAATTAAAAATGCTTGTGGTAATTTGATTGCTAATGTGGAAATGTCCAAGAATAGAATGTTTCCTTTGAATATTCTACATGATGCTATGAGATGTTTGCATGNTGTATCTGCAAAAAAAAAAAATATAGAGAAAAAGAGAGTAAAAAAACTGTGTTTTGCTAGGAAGAAAAACCAGTAGGTGTGAGACATTAGCAGAAGCACTATTCCTTTGCATTTCTTGGGTATTTTTGCTGAAAATTTCAGATAAGTTATCTCCTTTGTATTGCTTGATATTGTGATCATTCTTAATGAAATATAGAGGTGTTTCTTGAGTAAAATTGGTGTGGTAAGTGTAGCAGATTTTTGTCCTCTATTTACATCATTTTGTGTAGCAGATTTGGTGATCTAATTTGCTTTCAATTTCCAACAAAGCTGGTATCAGAGCTTGGTTATGAACTTTGGAATTTTTTGCTAAACCAAAGGTTTGCTATTTGGTCTTTTGTTATGGCCACTATGAGTAATGTGCTTCAACCCCAATTTTCCAAATTGGGGAANGCAAGTAATCCAAGAAAATCAAGAACATTGTGTGATTCCTTCCCAAATACTAATATATTCCCCAAGAGCAAGAGACTCTTTTGTATAGTAGATTAGTCAGGCCCTGAGCTGGTGAACCACTATAATTCCTCTGTGTGATTGATCCCATCCCTAAGACCCTTTCCAAGGAACCATGGTGATTAGACTTGCTAGGGCCGAAGAACCCACTGTCCACATTCTGTTCAATTGCACTTTAGACATCATTAGATAGACATTACAAAAACCACAAGAATTCAAGATTTCAATCAGAACATTCAGTCAAATTTGTAATCTAAACAACAAGATCAATGTAGTTATCTAATCATCAATCAATTTGGTCCCAAACAACCCCCACCTGATGCAGATAAATATGAAAACAAGGGAATCCATTTACCTAGTGCGCGTGGTTTAATCAAGTACAACCTTCCACATAAAGGCCCAGAGCAGTGTATTCAAAACAACATACATGGCATCTACATGAACCAACAAAACACTCAAATATACAAACCAAGTAAAAATAACAGTAAAGAGTTTTATGACAAGGCAGATATAAAACATGTGGCTAGAAGCACCATACTTACCAAACTGAGTCTAATTATTTAGTTCATTGGGCACAAAAGATAGACATATGCTACTCATTCACCTTAAATACTGTTGATACCATCTCTGGAAAATTTTCAAGAAGTATCATAGGAAAATTTTCTACCATGTACAATTACAAAAAATCTATAGTTAGGAAAGGGAAAATTATCAAAGGTGGGGAAATGATACTTACGTCTATGACCTCAAAAAAGAGCTAATTGTTGCTGCCAAAACAGTGTGTATCTGCAAAAAAAAAAAATATAGAGAAAAAGAGAGTAAAAAAACTGTGTTTTGCTAGGAAGAAAAACCAGTAGGTGTGAGACATTAGCAGAAGCACTATTCCTTTGCATTTCTTGGGTATTTTTGCTGAAAATTTCAGATAAGTTATCTCCTTTGTATTGCTTGATATTGTGATCATTCTTAATGAAATATAGAAGTGTTTCTTGAGTAAAATTGGTGTGGTAAGTGTAGCAGATTTTTGTCCTCTATTTACATGATTTTGTGTTACTTTGGTGATCTAATTTGCTTTCAATTTCCAACAAAGCTGGTATCAGAGCTTGGTTATGAACTTTGGAATTTTTTGCTAAACCAAAGGTTTGCTATTTGGTCTTTTGTTATGGCCACTATGAGTAATGTGCTTCAACCCCAATTTTCCAAATTGGGGAAATATAATTATGGGAATTCGAGTATTCAAATTGAGGTGTTGTTACAATCACAAGATCCTTGGAAAATTGTTGAAAAAGGTTACATCGAGCCGACTATAGAGGAAGAGCAAGCACTTAATGATGCTCAAAAGATGGTGCTTAAGCAATCAAGGAAGACAGATAAGAAGGCTTTATTCCTACTTTAGCAATGTATTGGTGATAATACTTTTGAGAAGATTTCTTCTGCCACCACCTTGAAGTAAGCTTGAGAAATTTTGAAGAATATGCATAGATACATTGATAAAACAATTCGGGTTCGTTTTCAAATATTGTGAAGTGAATTTGAAGGGTTGAATATGAATGGAGCCGAGTCAATTTTGGAGTATTTTTCAAGAACTTTGGTGATTGTGAATCAAATGCTAAGGAATGAAAAAGATATTGATGATTTTTGAGTTATGAAAAAAATACTACGAACCTTAACTCCAAAATTTGAGCATGTTGTTGTAGCCATTGAGCAATCCATGGATTTCAAGACTACGAGCGTTAATGAATTGATGGCAACATTGGAAATACATGAGCAACGTATTAATAAAAAGACTTCAAGTTCTCTTGAACAAGCTCTCCAATCCAAGCTTTCTTTGAAAAAAAAAATGAGAATTTCAAGGTAGTACTTCCCAAAGAGGAAGAGGTAATGGAACACTAGGTAGAAGTTATGACAATCAAGGAAGAGGCTATGAAGGTCGTGGAAGAGGCTATGCTAATAGAGGTAGAGGAGGAAGAGGCCAATTCACTAATAAGGCAAGAAATCAAAATTTTTATGGTTCAAGGGTTAGAGGACGAGGAAGAGCAAGAGGCAATTACAACAATCAAAGTTTTGACAAGAGAAATATTGAATGTTTCAATTGTCACAAGTTTGGGCATTATAGCAATGAGTGTTGGGCAAGTGCACATAAAGGTGTTAAAGAACATGTGAATTATGCCGAGAAAGCAAGTAATGAAGAGGGATCTACTTTGTTGTTAGCCTATGATGGATTCGAGGAAGATAATGGCAACGTGTGGTTTCTTGATTCTGGGGCAAGCAACCATATGTGTGGCAAGAAGCATATGTTTGTAGAACTTGATGAAGTGGTGCAATGCAAAGTTACTTTTGGCAACTCCTCTAACATTCCGGTGAAAGGCAAAGGTAAAATTCTTATTAAGCTCAAGAATGACAATGATTTTATTTTCAATGTTTATTATGTGCTGGATATGAAGAATAGTATTTTGAGTTTGGGGCAAATTCTAGAAAAGATTTATGATATTAGTATGAAGAATCTTTACCTTAGAATTAAAAATGCTTGTGGTAATTTGATTGCTAATGTGGAAATGTCCAAGAATAGAATGTTTCCTTTGAATATTCTACATGATGCTATGAGATGTTTGCATGATATTATTAAAGATGATTCTTGGTTGTGACACTTGAGATTTGGACATCTTAATTTTGGTGGCTTAAAACCTTTATCTAGCATGAAAATGGTGAAGGGTCTACCCTACATAGATCATCTGAATGAATTATGCAAAGGGCATATTCTTGGCAAGCATCATAGATTAAACTTCTCAAGAGAAGTCAAGTGGAGAGCATCATGACCCTTGGANGAGCCGAGTCAATTTTGGAGTATTTTTCAAGAACTTTGGTGATTGTGAATCAAATGCTAAGGAATGGAAAAGATATTGATGATTTTTGAGTTANCAAAGGGCATATTCTTGGCAAGCATCATAGATTAAACTTCTCAAGAGAAGTCAAGTGGAGAGCATCATGACCCTTGGAGCTTGTGCACACCGATGTTTGTAGTCCTTTGAAGCCTATGTCAAATGGTAAGAATTGCTACTTTCTTACTTTTATTCATGACTATAGCCGGAAGGCTTGGGTGTATTTTTTAAGAAGGAAGTCCAAAGTGTTTGAAGTGTTTAAGGAGTTGAAGAATCTTATTGAGAAGCAAAGTGGNAATAAAAAGACTTCAAGTTCTCTTGAACAAGCTCTCCAATCCAAGCTTTCTTTGAAAAAAAAAATGAGAATTTCAAGGTAGTACTTCCCAAAGAGGAAGAGGTAATGGAACACTAGGTAGAAGTTATGACAATCAAGGAAGAGGCTATGAAGGTCGTGGAAGAGGCTATGCTAATAGAGGTAGAGGAGGAAGAGGCCAATTCACTAATAAGGCAAGAAATCAAAATTTTTATGGTTCAAGGGTTAGAGGACGAGCAAGAGGCAATTACAACAATCAAAGTTTTGACAAGAGAAATATTGAATGTTTCAATTGTCACAAGTTTGGGCATTATAGCAATGAGTGTTGGGCAAGTGCACATAAAGGTGTTAAAGAACATGTGAATTATGCCGAGAAAGCAAGTAATGAAGAGGGATCTACTTTGTTGTTAGCCTATGATGGATTCGAGGAAGATAATGGCAACGTGTAGTTTCTTGATTCTGGGGCAAGCAACCATATGTGTGGCAAGAAGCATATGTTTGTAGAACTTGATGAAGTGGCGCAATGCAAAGTTACTTTTGGCAACTCTAACATTCGGGTGAAAGGCAAAGGTAAAATTCTTATTAAGCTCAAGAATGACAATGATTTTATTTTCAATGTTTATTATGTGCTGGATATGAAGAATAGTATTTTGAGTTTGGGGCAAATTCTAGAAAAGATTTATGATATTAGTATGAAGAATCTTTACCTTAGAATTAAAAATGCTTGTGGTAATTTGATTGCTAATGTGGAAATGTCCAAGAATAGAATGTTTCCTTTGAATATTCTACATGATGCTATGAGATGTTTGCATGCTATTATTGAAGATGATTCTTGGTTGTGACACTTGAGATTTGGACATCTTAATTTTGGTGGCTTAAAACCTTTATCTAGCATGAAAATGGTGAAGGGTCTACCCTACATAGATCATCTGAATGAATTATGCAAAGGGCATATTCTTGGCAAGCATCATAGATTAAACTTCTCAAGAGAAGTCAAGTGGAGAGCATCATGACCCTTGGAGCTTGTGCACACCGATGTTTGTAGTCCTTTGAAGCCTATGTCAAATGGTAAGAATTGCTACTTTCTTACTTTTATTCATGACTATAGCCGGAAGGCTTGGGTGTATTTTTTAAGAAGGAAGTCCAAAGTGTTTGAAGTGTTTAAGGAGTTGAAGAATCTTATTGAGAAGCAAAGTGGCTAATTTATCAAGAGGTTGAGATCTAATCAAGGTGGTTAGTATAGTTCCGATTTATTTGAAGACTATTGCAAGGAGCATGGAATTGTGCATCAATTCATGCCAAGCTACACACCTCAATTGAATGGAGTTGCAGAAAGAAAAAATAGGACTATTCTTGATATGACTAGAAGCATGTTGAAAGAAAATA
Organism: Ilex paraguariensis; assembly: GCA_963454935.2. Lineage (NCBI taxonomy): Eukaryota > Viridiplantae > Streptophyta > Magnoliopsida > Aquifoliales > Aquifoliaceae > Ilex > Ilex paraguariensis. Next base: position 997,371 of record CAUOFW020008057.1, on the reverse strand, counting down.
GATTGCTAGAGAATTTTGGGCCGAAGCTGTAGCATGTGCAGTGTACTTGTTGAATCGATGTCCAGCCAAAAGTTTTCGTTTCAAGACCCCAAAGTAAGCTTGGTGTTCATTCAAGCGTTGTGTAGCCTATGTTAGAGTTTTTGGATGCATTGCTTATGCGAGGATTCCCGAACCAAAAGGACAAAGCTTGATGATAAAGGTGAAAGGTGCATTTTTCTTGGGTTTGGTGATAGAACAATGGGTTACAAGTTATACAACCCCATTACCAAGAAAGTGATCATGACTAGAGATGTTATCTTTGAAGAGGAAGACATGTGGGATTGGAAAGAAAAAATTTTNAGGTGAAAGGTGCATTTTTCTTGGGTTTGGTGATAGAACAATGGGTTACAAGTTATAAAACCCCATTACCAAGAAAGTGATCATGACTAGAGATGTTATCTTTGAAGAGGAAGATATGTGGGATTGGAAAGAAAAAATTTTAGCCACCGATGTGGAACTTATGCTTGAAGAAGAAGAGTCAGAAGAATCAAGGAAAGTCCAAAGAGAGCCACAAACACCTCCACATGGATCCCTCTCATCTTTTACAGGTGAATCATCATCAGACTCTAGTTCAAATGAAAGACCAAGAAAAATGAGAAGTTTGCAAGAGATTTATGAATCTTCAAAAAATATTGAAGGTAACTTGAATTTGTTTTGTTTGTTCATGGATTGCGATCCTTTATGTTTTGAAGAAGCGGTTCTAGAAGATAAATGGAGAATAACAATGGATGAAGAAATGAAGGCAACTGAAAATAATAATACATGGGCACTAGTTAGTCTTCCCCAAGGTCATAAAGCAATTAGTGTGAAGTGGGTATATAAAACCAAGAAGGATATAAATGGTGAAGTCAAAAGATACAAGGCAAGGTTAGTTGCTAAAGGCTCAAGCAAAGGGCCTAAATTGATTATGGTGAGGTATTTGCTCCTGTTGCACGTTTGGAAATGAATAGGTTGATGATTTCTTTGGTAGCACAAAACAAGTTGAAGATTTACCAACTTGATGTGAAATCGATATTTTTGAATGGATTTCTTGAGGAGTAGATTTATGTTGAACAACCTTTGGGGTATGTGAAAAAGAGACATGAAGATAAAGTGTACAAGTTGAGAAAAACTCTCTATGGATTAAAGCAAGCACTGCGTGCATGGAATGCCAGAGTTGAAAAATACTTTCGTGAGAATGGTTTTCAAAAGTGTCCTTATGAACATGCATTATATATGAAGATGGATGGCAATGGAAGTGTGCTATTTGTCTGCCTTTATGTTGATGACTTGATCTTCACCGACAATGATCCAATGATGTTTGATGAATTCAAGAGAAGTATGATTAAGGAGTTTGAAATGACTGATATTGGCTTAATGTCTCATTTCCTTGGCATTGAGGTTAAGCAAAGTAAAGATGGAATTCGTATTTCTCAAAGTAGTTATGCAATGGAAGTGCTCAAGAAGTTCAAGATGGATTCTTACAACCTGGTGAACACACCTGTGGAAATTGGATTGGAATTGAGGAAGAGCATTAGTGGTGGAAATGTTGATCCTACTTACTTTAAAAGTTTAGTTGGAAGTCTTCGGTATCTTACCTGCACAAGGCCAGACATTTTTTATGGAGTTGGCTTAATTAGTAGATACATGGAAACACTGGATCAAACTCATCTTAGTGCGACGAAGAGGATTTTATGTTATATTAGAGGTACACTTAATGATGACTTATTTTATTCTTGCACTAATGATTTTATACTTGTTGGATATTTAGATAGTGATTGGGGACGAGACTTGGATGAAAGGAAAAGTACCTTGAGTTATTATTTTTTCATGGGAGATACGACTTTTACTTGGTCATCCAAGAAGCAGTCAATTGTTACTTTGTCTACGTGTGAAGCGGAGTATGTGGCTGCAAATTCAACGATGTGTCATGCTATTTGGTTGAGGAACTTGTTGAATTATTTGGAATTTTCTCAAGAAATTCCCACGAAAATCCTTATTGATAATAGATCGGCGAAGAACCCGGTGTTCCATGAGAGGAGTAAACACATCGACACATACTACCATTTTATTAGAGAGCATGTGAAGAATGGAGAAGTGAAGTTGGTGCACTGCAAGACTCAAGATCAAGTTGTTGACATTTTTACAAAGCCATTAAAGCATGATGTGTTTGGAAGATTGAAAATGATGCTAGGCATGAGAACCCAAAGAATTGGTTTTAAGGGGGGATGTTAGTTTTATAAACCCAATTATTGAAAGGGTAGTTTTTGTATTTTTGAGGTTATGATTTAATATTGAAAAGTTTTGGTGTCAGATGGTATTTAGGCATGTTTAGGGGCTTTTGTGTATTTGAAGAGACAGTAGTAGTGTCTAGAATTTTGTGGGTGGTCTGTTCATGCCTTTTGGAGGAGTGTTCATGTACTGCTACGTGAAAAAATTGAAAAGACAAAATTTGGTTTAATGCTTGGAGACTGCTTGACACTGAGTGGGCAGATATAAAGGTTTTTCGGTTGGAACAGAGGCATATAAAGAGCTGGACTATTGCTGCCAAAACAGTGTGTATCTGCAGAAAAAAACAGAGAGAAAGAGAGTAAAAATATTGTGTTTTGCTGGGAAGAAAAATCAGCAAGTGTGAGACATGAGCAGAAGCTCTATTCCTTTGTATTTCTTGGGTGTTTTTGCTGAAAATTTCAGATAAGTTATCTTCTTTGTATTGCTTGATATTGTAATCATTCTTAATGAAAAATAGAGGTGTTTCTTGAGTAAAATTGGTATGGCAAGTGTAGCATATTTTTGTCATCTGTTTACTTGATTTTGTGTTACTTTGGTGATCTAATTTGCTTTCAATTCCCAACACTAATGTCTATAATACAAACCAATCCACTTCCTTTAGAATACCTACTACAATTGCATGCAACTCTTCCCTGCTGGGTTATGCCTTTGCCTTATTGCCAGTTTTTCCCTTTCATATTCCAACAGAGATTCAAAATATTTGATAAAAAAAGTGAGTTAGTATGGCATTCATTTCAACGAGTGACACAAAAATTTCCAGCAGGAAGTGAATTACCAAATTATATACTGACATACCCACAAAATTTTTGCAGGAACAACTTTTGTTTAGTCTACGACTCTACATATGATCAAAGTTCAAANCAAAATATTTGATAAAAAAAGTGAGTTAGTATGGCATTCATTTCAACGAGTGACACAGAAATTTCCAGCAGGAAGTGAATTACCAAATTATATACTGACATACCAACAAAATTTTTGCAGGAACAACTTCTGTTTAGTCTACGACTCTACATATGATCAAAGTTCAAGCCTAGGGGACATTTTGCCTCAATATATCATTAACATACCAATATTTTCTGAACCAATAGATTTCAAGATTGAAACAAATTTCCAAATATATTATACATGAAAACAATCATAATATTAGCAGTTGAAAGTAGAAATTAGCCGATGGTAAATCTGNTTTTCTGAACCAATAGATTTCAAGATTGAAACAAATTTCCAAATATATTATACATGACAACAATCATAATATTAGCAGTTGAAAGTAGAAATTAGCCGATGGTAAATCTATGCAATTACCAACATAGAAAGGGTTAGAGTTATCCCAATCCAAATCTTAGGATCTTACAATCCGGAACAGACAAATTGATTTGAGTATCTCGTTAAATCTCAAATTGATAGGATATTTGTGAGTTGTAATCCATATTTTATAAGACTCGTAGAATCTCAATCCGAATTGTGATTTTATGGATCCCTGTTAGTGGGTTTGTTTGTTAGAGGCAGTTTGTTATTAAGTTGATCCAATTCATATTTATTGTTTTAATACTAAAAGAATCAATCAAAAATGTGATTCTCATATAATTAATTGTCAATCTATTAAGGAATTTCGGTGGATGAAAAAAGCTCTCTTCATCATTTGTCTCTCTCATTGAAAATTAAAAAACTTGTTAAGTTTGATCTCATGAGTGATAATTGTCAAATAGTCTTCTATTGTCACTCTCTTCGAAGTGGTGTTATTGTCAAAACTCATTGTGAGGTGTTCTCTAACCTTTCTTGTCTTTTTAAGTCCATCATTGCATTCCATATCCTTTTGTTGCATTGAGGACAATGCATATTTCAAGTTAGGGGGTGAGATGCACCATTTGTATGATACACCAAATTATTGTTGATAATACCATTTTGTGGTGAAATTCACCATTCACATATTCTACCAATTTTTTTTTAGAATTACTGAANTTATTGTTGATAATACCATTTTGTGGTGAAATTCACCATTCACATATTCTACCAATTGTTTTTTAGAATTACTGAAAAATATGTGAAAAATATATGNTGTGGTGAAATTCACCATTCACATATTCTACCAATTTTTTTTTAGAATTACTGAAAAATATGTGAAAAAAGTTAAAATGTTTTTGTTGAAAATATCTGAATGTTGAATCATATTCCCCTATTCAAAGTGTATGGTTTAATGATAGTTAGATCTTTACTTTGAACTTTGAATATGTGAGCACATCATAGAAGTTTATCCTATGCCTAAGTATCACATATATGTTTTCTTTCGAATTCAACCATAGTGCACCATGAATGTGTAATTTTGGTAATTTACGAATTGAATTCACATTTTAGAGCTTGACATACATAGTGGAGATGAATTAAGTACCCATGTGAGCTTTAGTGCCAATCCTTGTTGAAGGGAACTTACACTTACTCATAGGAACAATTTTTCAAATTGAAAATTTGTTCAATAATCTCATTATGCTGGCTTTGGTTGGAGTGCATGTGGATAGATGATTGACTTTATCTTGAAATGTCAATATGCGTCCCCATGCTTATCTAGAAATGATTTTAGGTTATCTTTGAATTGCTTTGAGCCTTAGCCTTTTTCTTAAGAAAAATTTATCCCTAGTGCCGTGATTGAGCCTTAATTGAAAATTCGTTTCCATGCCACATAATTGACCAAACCAGTGCAAAATGATTAAAATTACCACACCATGGTTGTTTCGAGACTAAATGTGATTAATCATAAATTAAAGGAAATGTGGTGAGGAAACCCAAAAAAGGATAAATGGTGCCGAATCTAAATTTTGAATGAAAAAGAAAAGACAAGAAAAATATTGAGGAAAGAAGAAAAAAAAAGAAACAAAAAGTGAAGTGAAGGTGTAAAGCTAAAAATTCCACGAAAAAGTAAATTTTGATAATAATGGTCTTGCCTTCGGAATAACACTTTTGGTATCCCTCGACCCTTCATTTCACTCAGCCTAAGTATCACCCCAAGGCCTCATTAGAACCTTTGAAAGCCCTAAATGATCTATAGAAAGCATGGTGAGAGTATACTTTTAATGAAAAAGAGAAGTTGATTTTTCTATCTAATGCCCAAACATTCCATTCGAGAGATTATGCCAAAGTCGTTTCAACTGTTATGCATGCACATCATTTTTGGATTATATGTGAGAATTTTGGTTTGTTCACATGATTCTATCTCACATATACACATGAAGAGCATGCCAGGATAATCATAGAGCTATTCATTGTTGAGAGAAGCCCTTGGTGAGTTTTGCATGAAATCTGAATTTGGATAGTTAAGTGAATGTGAATTCCATTGAGTAAATGCTTAAATTGCATGTGCATTTTACACACACACGAGTTTGAAAACGAATGTGTAGGTATATACTCTAAAATAACATTTAAAGCCATGATGAAGCTCATGTGTGCTTAGTTCGGGTTTTTAAAAAATTTTGTCAAGTAACCCTGTGCTTGTAGAATAGGGGAATATTACTCAAACTTTAGATAAAGAATAAGAATGCCTTAAGTATTTCAATTTGTGCTTAATATATATTGGGTGTTCATTTTGTTTGTTGAATTTAGAACTCCAAGTCATGTGTTGTGGAAGCATAAAAAACTCAAATCTCATTGGAATTTCGTAAATTAATTTGGGTATAGTAACACATTTATGGTTCACTAGCATGGGTCAGGTTTTTTGTGGAGTTGAGGTTGTAAATAGGTCGTTTGAATGTGTGGGAGTTGAATAAACTTGGAGAGGATGTGAGGAGTAGAGCATAGGAAAATTTTTGAAAAAGTTGAAACCTACCAGTAGAAATTTTCCAATGCACTAAACCTATCGATAGGTTTTAGTCGTTTTATCGGTAGGTTTTGCCTAGAAATTCAAAAACGAGGGTTTTAAGTCAGATTGTTTGGTGAAACACTTCACTTTTTTCCTTCCTCATATCCTTAAACACCTTCTCCTCTCTCTCAAAATCCTCCAAGTACTCAAAGAACCTCTTGCCACTCATCAAATCTCCCGATCATCCATCCCAAAGTGGTGATTCACTGTGATTACTTCGCATTTCCTTGAATTTCTCCCACAAAAACCCTCATTTCCTCCACAAAAGTTCCCAAATCCATCAAAGACCTAGATTCTCACCCAAGGCTTGGAATTCAACGTAATGGCTCGATTGGGTTTGTCTTCCCATGCACCTTTTGATCTTTTTGGTGAATTATGGGGTTAGGTGTTGCCATTTGTTGCTCTAGGGGCATTTTTTATTTTCATGGCATGGAGCAAACAAACGGGACCAAGTTCTCCACCCCTTGTAGGAACGACAAAAAAAGCAAAAGAATGACCCTTGCATGAAGAGCATAGAAGAGAAAAATGCGATGTGTGAGCGAAATGTTGATAAGCCTACCCTCGGGCCAAACAATGAAATGGTCCAAGTGATAGAGGGCCATGGCATCGACATTTGGTTTGAGCCCATGGGGGGTTATGTCCTTCCCATGTGTAGGGAGGTTTATCGAAAGATGAAGGTGGTGGATGCATATGTGTTTTTGTTAAAGATAAACGTGAGAGGGAAGGGAATGGAGATCACACTAGGGGTTATT
>CAUOFW020008057.1:963464-989937 GCA_963454935.2 Ilex paraguariensis | reverse complement strand
ATGTCATGTCATGATATGAGATGATACTCACTCATGCACTTTAACCCGAGTCCTCACCGACTCCCACAACACAATGCAATACAAATGTGTAAAACATTTGTCATTGATAAAATACATCCAATGATCGTTTTTGAAATACAAGTCATTGTGTTTATAAAATCAATTCATTGTTAGATGTTTCCCATCGAATGAATACTTTATAAAACAAGTACACTTTTTTGGAATTTCACCTTAGGGGAGTGTATGAACTAGGTATTTTTATAAACAAAATCATATGTCTTTGTTGGGTAGCGGAGTTTTGGAATCGCACCGCAGGTTCCGCAAACTAATAAATTGTTTCAGAATTTCACCTTAGGGGAGTGTATGAACCAAGTAGCCGGGTCTTGCACCCGAGAGAGAGTCTAGCCCTTTTTGCTATACCCGACACAAGTTTTCCATGTATGCAACTGTGCGACTCAGTAGTATATTCAACCCCACTTTTTCGAGTCCACCCATCAACCACCAAGTATGGTGATTGATCCCAACCATGCACTCACACACCCATACTAATGGCCTTGGATGCATTTTTTCCGTGCAAATGCAATGTGATGCACCATTGCTCAATCAATGTCATGCTCAATGTAATGGATGTCAATGAGCCAAATTTAAATCACATTTCATCATGTATCATGAACAATTATGTCATACACATATAACCTCCAAAAACTTATCACAATGTCAATATATTAAAACACNTCCCCGTGCAAATGCAATGTGATGCACCATTTCTCAATCAATGTCATGCTCAATGTAATTGATGTCAATGAGCCAAATTTAAATCACATTTCATCATGTATCATGGACAATTATATCATACACATATAACCTCCAAAAACTTATCACAATTACAATTATATCATACACATATAACCTCCAAAAACTTATCACAATGTCAATATATTAAAACACATATATCAACATTTTATCTAACAAAAACCAAACATTCCATTACATAATCAAGCAATAACACCCTTAATTTTCAAGGCATAATGTAAACATATAACATGCCCATAAAATAGTCCACATAACAACCCATAAACAAGCCATATAACAGTCCCAAAATAGGCCACAAAAAAGCCCCTAAACTGGCCCAAGATAGGCCACATAGTAGCCCCAAAATAGGCCACAAAACAGCCCCTAAACAGACCACATAGCAGCCCAAAAATAGACCACCAAAACAACCCTTAAACATGTCACAAAATAGCCCTTAGACAGGCCACAAAATAGCCCATAAATAAGCCATAAAACAACCCTTATACAAGCTATAAAATAGCCCCTAGACAAGCCATAAAACAATCCATAATTTCAACCCAAAAAAGTCACAATTTCAGCCCCTTAACAACCATAATTTCAGCCCCTTAAATCAACCCAAAAGGTAGGAATAAAACCAAAGTTGGAAGAACCCTACCTCTTGTAGTGTGTAGAAAGTAGTAGAACTTCCAAGAACACCAACCAAAGCCCAAGAACCTTTGATTTCTCCAAAGGTCCCTCTTGGATCTTCGGTGAAATTCACTTTTCTTGGTACGTAGATGTAGCCCTCATCGCAGTGATCGACTTTAACTCTTGGCTTGATGGAATCCAACCAACGAAACTCCGTGAATCGAGGGACAAAGATTGTATTTTCTCTCTTTTCGCCCTCTTTCTCTCCAACATTGAAGATCAGCTGAAATGCAGAGATATTTGTGCAAAATATCTGATTTTAGCTCCTATTTATAATGTCCAAGGCTTGGCTCTCGTCGCGCCAAGTGTCCCTCACTTGTTCCGGTCCGTTTTCGCCCCGAAACGATTCAGTACATCCCGGTTTAAGTTCAAATTAATTTTATTTGAACTTTAATCCAATTCTAAGAAAATTTTATAAATTTTATTTTTAGGGACCTTTGAAAGGTCTTTCATCATCAAATTATCTCGTAAAATGTGTAAATTTTGACTCAAAATTCGATAAAAATTGACAGGACAACTCAATTTCGCGATACAAATCCAATGGTGAGGTTCGTTGCGTCATCCGCGCTCTAGAAAAATATAGATTTTAAACCTGTATTATAGCGACAAATTATCATTTTGCCCTTTTTTTTGAAAAAATTCAAATTTACCCGGGTTTTACATTCTTCCCCCCTTAAAAGAATTTCGTCCCCGAAATTCACACACATGAACATTTAACCACATGCATATGAAACATCCATATAATACTAAATGACTATAATGATGTACCTCTATCCTTGAATAAGAAAGGATAACTAGTACGGATAGTTTTCTCGCGCTCTCATGTCGCCTCCTCCACTCCTCGGTGCTACCACAACACCTTCACTAGCCTCACGGTCTTGCCTCGCAATACCTGATCCTGGCTATCCATGATACTCACAGGTCCCTCCTCGAAGGTACCATCCACATCAACAATCAATTCACCCCAATCCACCACATGTGTCAGATCTGGAGTATACTTTTGGAGTATAGAGACATGGAATACTGCGTGAACACCCGATAGATTTGGCGATAATGCCAACCGATAAACAACTGTACCCACCCTCTCAAGTATCTCGAAGGGTCTGATATACCTCACCAACAGCTTTTCCCGCTTGAGGAACCTGACCACTCCTCTTTTAGGCATCACCTTCAAGAAGACATAATCTCCCACCTCAAACTCTGGAGGTCACCGCCGTTTGTCAACGTAGCTCTTTTACTGGCTTTGAGCCGTAAGAAGACGCTTCCATATCATGTCCACCTTCTCAAAGGTGTCCCTAACCAAATTCGGACCCGTATAGGGTCTCTCTCCTACCTCCATCCAACAAATTAGAGATCGACAAGGCCTCCCATATAGTGCCTCATAGGGTGCCATATGTATGCTTGCTTGATAACTGTTGTTGTAGGCGAACTCCACCAAGGGTAAGTGATCTTCCCAGCTACCCTTGAGATCTAGGACGCATGCTCGCAGCATGTCCTTTAACGTCTAGATAGTTCTCTCTAACTAACCGTCCGTTTGGGGATGAAAAGCAGTGCTCATTATCAACTATGTCCCCATAGCTCGCTGGAAATTCTCCCAAAAAATGAGCTGTAAATCTGGGATCCCAATCTGATACTATAGATACGGGCACCCCATGTAACAATCTCCCGTATGTACAACCTACATAATTCCTCCAGTGTGAAGGTCATCTGTACCGCTAAAAAATGTGTTGACTTCGCAAGCCAGTCCACTATCACCCACACCGCGTCATGTCCCCGCGATGTCTGTGGCAAGTGAGTCACAAAATCCATCGTGATATACTCCTACTTCCACTTAGCTACCTCGAAAGGCTGGAGTAATCCCACTGGTCTTTGGTGCTCAGCCTTAACCTGCTGACACGTGAGACATCAGCTAACAAAATTTCCAACATCTTTCTCCATTCTGCTCCAATAATACTGGCGACGAATATCGTGATACATCTTCGTGCCACTTGAATGTACAACAAATCGGGAACAATGGAACTCTCTGTGAATCTCCTCTCTAAGCTTCGCAGACTAGGGAACCACTACCCTTCCCCTAACCGAAGACTACCATCCAAGTGAATGGTCCAGCCCTTGTCATCAGAACCTGCCTGTACTCAGTCCCTGACAGATGATAACTCCGCATCCTGTCCCTAGGACTCAATCACTTTGTTCAATAAGGAAGGTGTAGCGACAAAACTCCCTAAAGTACCCTGAGCCTGCCCTATCTAACGTTGCCCGAACTGTCCCATAGTCTCGAGCATCTGCCACTCCCGGGAAGCTACACTAGCCAAGACTCCTTGTGACTTCTGGCTGAGTGCATCAACCATCACATTTGCCTTACCGGGATGGTAATGCAAAGTGAAGTCATAGTCCTCCAGAAACTCCCTCCACCTGTGTTGCCTCATATTGAGGCTCCGCTGTGTAAAGATGTACTTTAGACTTTTGTGGTCTGAAAACACCTTAAACTGCTCACCGTATAAATAGTGGCGCCAAGCCTTCAAGGCAAAGACAATGGTTGTCAACTCCATGTCGTGCGTGGGGTAATTCTGCTCGTGATTCTTTAACTGCCAAGAACCATAAGCTACCACCCTTCTGGACTGCATCAAAACACATCCAAGCCCATCCTTGGAGGCATCACAGTACACTGTATACTTCTGTCCCCTTTTGGGGATTATCAGAATAGGAGCTGATGTAATCCTCCTCTTCAACTCCTAGAATGTCTTCTCACAAGCATCAGTCCATTCAAACTTGACCTCTTTCCAGGTCAACTTGGTTATAGGAGTAGCTAATTGAGAGAAGTTCTTAATGAACCTCCTCTAGTAATCTGCCAATCCCAAGAAAATGCATATCTCGAAGATTGACTTCGGCCTTTCCTGATTCATAACTGCTTCAACCTTCTCTGGGTCCACGGATACACTCGAAGTCAACACCATGTGTTCCAAAAATTTCACCTTCGTAAGCCAAAAATTCACACTTGTTGAACTTGGTGTACAACTGATGATCTCTCGACATCTGGAGAACAATCCTCAAGTGACTCTCATGCTCCTCCTCAGACTTGGAGTAGATCAAGATGTCGTCAACAAAAACCACGATGAACTGATCAAGGTAGGGTTGAAACACCCTATGCATATGAGATCCATGAATGCCGCTGGAGCATTCATCAATTCGAAAGGCATGACTGTAAACTCAAAATGCCCATACCGCGTCCGAAATGCCGTCTTAGGGACATTAGCCTCCCTAACCCTCAACTGATGGTAACCGGTGCAGAGATCTATCTTGGAGTAGACCCGCGCTCCTCTTAGCTGATCAAACAAGTTGTCAATCCTTGGCAAATGATATTTATTCTTGATAGTAACCCTATTCAACTGCTGATAGTCTATGCATAGTCGAAGGGTTTTGTCCTTCTTCTTGGTAAACAACACGGGAGCACCCCAAGGTGAAGTGCTCGGTCTAATGAAGCCCTTGTCCAATAATTCTTGTAACTGGACCTTGAGTTCCTGCAACTCGGCTGATGCCATCTTAGGTGGAGTCATAGAAATAGGCGATGTATCGGGATGCAACTCAATGTTGAAGTTTACATCCCTATGTGTAGGTAATCCCAGTAGTTCGTCCAGAAAAACATCCTCGAACTCACATACAACCCGAGGTAGACCCAACTCCTGTCTAGGCTAGTTCTCTAGGGTAAGGCTTGCAAGCCAACCCATCAACTGTCCGTGCTATTTAGAGTCATACATGGCTTGGGGTAAAACATCATGCTTTTTCCCTCTAGAACTTGAAACAAACCCCTTCCGGAGTAAAAACAGTGACTCTCTTACGATCACAATCAATAACATCACGATGTGCCGTCAACCAGTCCATACCAAGGATAATATCAAACTCTGACATGTCCATGACCCTAAGGTCCATGGTGAGTAGAATCCCCGAGATCTCTAGCTCATAACCCCGACATATCTGATCAACTCTCACTCTAACTCTTAGGGGAGAACTCACATGCAATGGCTCTTCTAAGGTTTTAACCTCTAAGCCCAAGTCTTTCACCCAAGCTAAAAGAAGAGGATTGACCCTCCTTCTTTTTATCCTTCACACCCACTTCCCAGATGTTCCGCGCATCCTCTACCTCTCTCTCAATGGCCATAGAAGTCGCGATCATCGAGTTCAAGTCTTGCGGAAGAAGACCCACAATTTTGCGTCGAATGGACAACTTCAAGCCATCCTTGAACTTCCTCACCTTGGCCATGTCTGTGGCCACATAATCGTCGGTGAAATGTGCTAATTCCGTGAACTTAGCCACGTATTCCATCACCAACATCGTTCCTTGTCTCAAGTCTAAAAACTCCCGGGCCTTTGCATGTCTAGCAGCCGTCGGGAAGTATTTTTCCATGAAGAGTTCCTTGAACTCCGCCAATGTCATCGCCCCCAAGTCCTTGGAGTCTTTCACCTAATCCCACCACACTTGGGATTTTCCCTCTAGCTGGAATATAGCTAGGGTTACCAATGGTTGGCTACCGTAGGATCCGCCCCTTCCATGAAGATCGGAGGCTGATGTGCCTTGAACTTCTGGAAGTGACTTGAGCCTCCTGGACTCCCACTTGCACTGGCCTGTGCAATGGTAGCAGCTATAGTACTAGCTTGTGTAATGGTAACCACCGCCGCACTAATAGCCTCCACAAAGGTATTTTAGTCAAAGACCGGTGGTGGTGGTTGGTTGTTCCGTCCACCCCGACGTCCCCTTCCTCTAGTTGCCATCTATACACACATAAGATAACAATAGACCAAAAACTTAGTATCCCAAAGTTAGGGGTCAAAAGTTAAAACCGTAGAATATAGTAGATGCCCAAACAGTAGCCTACACATCCTTTTCCATCTCAACCCTAAGGTTATATTTTCTAACTGTAGTGTCTCATTGTTATATACATTTAATCATGCATATAATCCCACACCATATAACACATAACATGTAGCACTTAAAACACATAACATGAAATATACAATGAATATAACGGTCTAGACCCATGCCCATGAAGCCCTAGGTAAATCGTATACATAAGCTCTGATACCAAGTTTTGACACTCCAAAAATTGGGGGTCCGTTGATTACCTATCAACCCGCGGAATACCCGTGGATACCGAGTAACTCGGTATCACACCATGATGCCCCAAAAATCGGGGGTCCTTAATTTATCAAAATTTGGGCAGAGTCTCCTTTGTACGGAGAGCTCTACCTAAAATCCAACCTGTATAATATACATTAACATGACCCATCCGAGGCCCAATATAACACTATTACCGCACCGGGTCCATTCATCCATACTCATATAAAAATATGTAAGGTTATATTAAAAAAATAGTCCATATGAGTTCAATTATAACTCTCTTACATAAAATTACATGCCAAAACTAGTTTACTCCAAAAATTTAACAAAAGGAGTTATAAAAGCCACAAGTCCGCTTTCTTCACCCTTCTATCTTTGACTAGACAGTGGACGAAACTAATCGAAGTACACGTAAATTATTTTGAACATCCTTGACTTTGACTGATTAAAAAAAAAAAAGTCAAGACATATTCCAATGGGCTAATCATGTGCTGCCGTGAATGTTTATGAGTTAAATCTCGATTCATGTAATGAACTTGTGGCCCTGAATGAGAGCCGTCCACCAGTGTATATCCTGCACCTAAAATGTTTTTCGTATAGGGTGAGCCACACCCAGTAGAGTAATTCATACAGAAGCTACTCCCCACCTAAGTGCATGTGAAATGTGCACATGCAACAATCCATAATCAATATTTATTCCAACAAGAATATGTAGTTCAATGTAAAAATTTTACCATGTCGTGTCATGATATGAGATGATACTCACTCATGCACTTTAACCCGAGTCCTCACCGACTCCCACAACATAATGCAATGCAAATGTGTAAAACATTTGTCATTGATGAAATACATCCAATGATTGTTTTTGAAATACAAGTCATTGTGTTTATAAAACCAATTCATTGTTGGATGTTTCCCATCGAATGAATACTTTATAAAACAAGTATACTTTTCTGGAATTTCACCTCAGGGGAGTGTACGAACCGGGTATTTTTATAAACAAAATCATGTGTCTTTGTTGGGTAGCAGAGTTTTGGAATCACACCTCAGGTTCTGTAAACCAATACACTTTTTCAGAATTTTACCTCAGTGGAGTGTGTGAACCAAGTAGCCGGGTCATGCACCCGAGGGAGAGTCTAGCCCTTCTTGCTATACCCGACATAAGTTTTCCATGTATTCAACTGTGCGACTTAGTAGAATATTCAACCCTACTTTCCCGAGCCCATCCATCAAACACCAAGTATGGTGATTGATCCAAGCATGCACTTACACACCCATACTCATGGCCATGAATGCATTTTCTCCGTGCAAATGCAATGTGATATACCATTGCTCAATCAATGTCATGCTCAATGTAATGGATGCTAATGAGCCAAATTTAAATCTCACATTTCATCATGTACCATGGACAATTATATCATACACATATACCCTCCAAAAACTCATCACAATGTCAATATATTAATACACATATATCAACATTTTATCTAACAACAACAACCAAGCATGTCATTACATAATCAAGCAATAACACCCTTAATTTTCAAGGCATAATGTAAACATATAACATGCCCACAAAATAGTCTACATAACAGTCCCTAAACAAGCCACATAATGGCCTCAAAATAGGCCACAAAACAGCCCCTAAACAGACCCAAGACAGGCCACATAGCAGCCCCAAAATTGGCCACAAAACAGCCCCTAAACAGGCCACTTTGTAGCCCCAAAATAGGCCACCAAAATAGCCCTTAAACAGGCCACATAGCAGCCTCAAAATAGCCCTTAGATAGGCCACAAAACAGCCCATAAACAAGCCATAAAATAGCCCTTAGACAAGCCATAAAACAGCCCCTAGACAAGCCATAAAACAGTCCACAATTTCAATCCAAAACAGTCACAATTTCAGCCCCTTAACAGCCCACAATTTCAGCCCCTTAACAGCCCCTAAACAGCCATAATTTCAGCCCCTTAACAGCCCCTAAACGACCACAATTTTAGCCCCTTAAATCAGCCCAAAAGGTATGAATAAAACCAAAGTAGGAAGAACCCTACCTTTTGTAGCTTGTAGGAAGTAGTAGAACTTCCAAGAACACCAACCAAAGCCCAAGAACATTTGATTTCTCCAAAGGCCCCTCTTGGATCTTCGGTGAAATTCACTTTTCTTGGTACGTAGATGTAGCCCTCATCGCAGTGATCGACTTTAACTCTTGGCTTGATGGAATCCAACCAACGAAACTCCGTGAATCGAGGGACAAAGATTGGATTTTTTCTCTTTTCGCCCTCTTTCTCTCCAACATTGAAGATCAGCTGAAATGCAGAGGTATTTGTGCAAAATATCTGATTTTAGCTCCTATTTATAATGTCCAAGGCTTGGCTCTCGTCGCGCCAAGTGTCCCTCACTTGTTCAGGTCCGTTTTCGCCCCGAAACGATTCATTACATCCCGGTTTAAGTTCAAATTAATTTTATTTGAACTTTAATCCAATTATAAGGAAATTTTATAAATTTTGTTTTTGGAGACCTTTGAAAGGTCATTCGTCACCTAATTACCTCGTAAAATGTGTCAAATTTGACTATCTCAAAATTCGACGAAAATTGACAGGACAGCTCAATTTCGTGATACAAATCCAACGGTGAGGTCCATTTTGTCATATGAGCTCTAGAAAAATTTTAAACCAGCATTAAAGTGACAAATGACTAGTTTGTCCTTTTTCTGAAAAAGTTCAAATTTATTCGGGTTTTACACAGCCCCATAGATGTGATCCTCACTCCAGAGTTCGGAGCCATTGGCAAGTCTAGTAGTATGAAGAGTTCACTGATGACTAGAGGGGCGGCCTGGAGGGAAGAGAATGCGAGGGCACCGAGAGCCAAGCCATCTATAATAGGATCTTCCACTGTCGGACCTTTCACAGTCGGACCATCCATTGCTGCCCCACCTTGCACGGCCCCTCAACTCCTTGATGTGCTAGATGGTAGGCTGGATGACCTCAGTGGGACCATGTAGCTACTCTCACTAATAGTCACCAGGATATTTGAGAGGACCTTTCCAAGAGAGCCTCTCCCCAAGGTGCCTCCACCTTCCACCTCCAGGCCATCCACCTCTATTCCCATGGGCTCTACTGTTTTAGAGGTGGAGAAGTCCGATGATGAGGAGACCAGCAACGAGGAAGGTGATGACGATGAGGGCAATGATGAGGATTCGGGTGATGATGCAGAGGAGTAGAGAGACCACTCCTATTTTGATGTTTTTGGTAGTTTACACATAGGGTTTAGTGGTAGTCGGCTTAGTAGAAGAGTCTATAGGATCACAGGACATTTTTCATTTCAAAATATTAGTACTAAACCTTTTGGAGGTATGAACGAAATAACCACATTTAATTTGTTTCATTTTGACCCAAGTTCTTTTACATAATTGCATTATGATTTAAGTATTTTGTCAATTGGTGAATTGTTAACATGAATGGCATTGTGGTTTTTATATATTTTGGTTTGAAAATAAAGTTTGCTAGGGACTAGCAAAAATCAAGTTGGGGGGGTGTGAGAAGCAGAGAATATTGCATATCATGTATCTCTTTTGCACCCTATGCTTGTTTTTGTGGTGAAAATTGGGGGAAATGCTTTTAAACTCACATTTAATGGAGATTCATGTGATTATAGGTAAAGAGCTGGTAAGGTCATGTATAAAGTCTCCCATCAAGTGTTCAAAGGCAATGGGGAAGAAGGGAAAACTTAAAGAATGGCTCAGGACACAAAGGAACCAAGGAAATTCCAAAGTAGGACAAAATCTACTGGTAGAAGTCAGTCAAAACCTACCGGTAGAAAATGCTTTATGGAATTCTTCTACTGCACCCATGCCAAAAACTTACCGATAGAAAATGCTTACTAGAATTCTCCTACTGCAGCCATGCCAAAAACTTATCGATAGAAAATGTTTACTAAAATTCTTCTACCATAGCCATGCCAAAAACTTACTTGTAGAAAATGATTACTGGAATTCTTCTACCGTAGCCATGCCAAAAACCTACCTGTAGGTTTTCTATCATTCTACTAGTACCCAGAATTGCCAGATACCTGCTTACACGACTCCTCCTACTCTGGGGGCCCACCTCTTGTCATCCAAATCATAACTTGACATATTTAATACACCATGATGTCCTGTTACACACTAAAGTCAAATTTGGAAGAGGAAAGCATGGTAGAGGCAAGAGAGATAAGAGGGGTGGTTGCTAAAGCATGGAAGGAGCATGCTTGAACTATCTTTGCTTGTTAAAGTGTCTAATCTCTCCGCACTCATTTCAACTCAATTCTCATAGGCTAAGGAGAGGGTATGGATGAAATTCAAAGAGGTCTTACACCATTTTTGAGTTTTTACAAGCTTTTAGAGAGAGAAAGTTAGGTTTTTACATTTCCTTCATCATTTTCATTGTAGTAAGCTTTATTTTACTTTTAATATTTCCCTATTTCATTTTAAACACATTTATTTCAAGTTATAATCTAGTTTGGCTTAATGTTCATGTATTTCCATTTCTACAATTGGGTTTTCTCTTCAAGCTTTGTATTTTGGCTATGAATGATTTTGTTATTGTAGTTTAAACCTTTTCTTGCATTAATACAAGTTCCACATTCCATTTCACTACCATGTCTCTTTATGTTATGTTTGTTCTTCCCTTTGCTATGAGTAGCTAGACTTTTAGTTGACTAATTCAAGGGGAATTTTCTCTTGGGTGTGTGAAGTCAACTCTCTTTCATTCTTCCTCATAATGTAAAGTGTCTCTTTTGACTAGGTTGAGTGTGGACATGATTGTGGGCTCTTGATATACCATAGACTTGTCAAGGGTATGCTTGTGCCTAACATAGCCACATTAGTCCCTCACACCTAGTCACCATTGGTTGAATGAATTGAGTCGATTTTGCATTCCCATTGGAATGATAACTATGGATTAGTCAACCTTACTTTCTTACATTTTTACCCAAAACACAACTCACCAAAGCACAATTCACAAGATTTTTCAATTTTTATTTCGTTACAAATCACCCTTCAAACACATTTGACCTTTCCTTCGCTTGAGGTAACTATTGGATTGTACCAAGCTTCACATTAAAATTAGGTGCATTGGAAGGAAATACAAAAAAAAGGGGCACTATTTCTTATAGGATGTAAATAGTCCCTTAGCGACCGAAAATTTGGGTCTACTAACTCCTTGTCTCTCCAATTATTTGACCATGCTTATATCAAAAGGATCTGTGATTGATCAAGGTGTTGAAGGACTAGATTGATTCATAGATCAAATTGATTTGTGAAGCCAATATTGAGTAAGAGGGGTCTCAACAGACATAAAAGGGAAAAAAAATAAAGTAAGCTAAGAACAAAAAATATTCACAAAAATGGATGATATCTACAAAAAAAAATAGAGGTCTCTTCACTTTGTTCAAAAATACCGTAGTTCCGCAACAACGACTTCAAAAACTTGACTTTTTCTAATACTTAGGGGAGTACATGTACAAACTTGGCACGAAGTCACCTATTTTACCCTATTTTATTTTTTACTTGTTATTTTACTTATGAACACCGACTAAGGGGGAAAACTTGATGTGTTTGGCATTGCTATATCAATAGGTTTTCAAGCATATGGGGCAAAGTAGTTCATAACATGTTATATAGATTCACTTGCATGATGTAGGAATAAATATGCCTATGCTTAACTTGGTTTCCAAACCTATGATTATGTTATGTATTTCTAACATATGAAGCTCTTCACAAGGTTTTGGTTTGAGCACTGATGAACAAGGCTATGATCTTTAAGCTTCAATTTATGAAGTAGATCTTGTACTTAGATTGAGGTTTAGGACATGTGCATAAGTGTTGAGATTAGAATTACAATTCATTTTGTTCAATGGATTGTGGGTTATAATCTTAATTTCTTCCTTATGTATTTTGTCACAAAATTTCCAAATAGGGAGATTTTTTGATCACATTTTGTAATTGAATAATTTCATGGAGTCTATTGTAAATCTCAACCTTTTTCATGGTTATGATGCTACAAAGATTGAACTTTCAAAATAATCATTGAAAGGAGGAGATTGACTTGATCTGAAATGTGTACGTCCAAGTGTAGACGGTCAAGTTGTAGTAATAATCTAGTGAAGTTCGGAATCACATCCACATGGAACTAATATGGTATTTTAAAACTAAGATCAATAGAGACAAAAATTAGGAAAATCTTTAATGAGTAGTTTGTGATGGCTTTGAGAATCTCTAAACAAAATATAAGATTTACAAATGGGAAAAACTACTCTTTAATAAAGGATTCAGGTATGCTTGTATGTATTAGTGTAGGTTTATTCAATTGTATAACTTAGTTAACTTCCACGTAAATCGCGAGTTAACCGGAAGGTATCTCCGTAAACAACAAGCAATGTTTCAGTGACTGAATGTGAAACTATAAAGATTGAGCTTCAACACTTGTAGAGAATCATAAGTATTGTTTATACCAAGGTCTAACTTGTTAATAAACAATCAAAAAAATTATACAAAGTAGAGAGCTTTGTAAAGTCATTCAATAAACCAAATAATGAGAAATATAAAGCATTTAAGAATAAATGGTGTTGCGCAAATGAAACAATAAGTACATACGCACTCTTCACACTTTACTAAAGAGTAAAGAAAAAGTACTCACCCTTCATTGCTAAGGCAAAGCGAGAAGGTGAGTAGAAAAAGGAGACAAAAGTCTTTGAAATACAAAATAATTACCACTAGAAATGGAAGCAAATGAAAGTAATACAAGAGAAATGAGAGCTAAAGCACGAGAAGAAATACTCTCTAAGGTGTGTTCAATATTAGAGCTAAGGGGGATATTTATGGGGAAGGAAAACACAAAATTTGGATTTAGGAAGCCAAGTTGGGATTTGGTTGTCTGGCAATGGTGTTTGAACAGTATTAGTGGCGTTCGGACTGTGGAAACTCTTTGTAACAAACAAAAAATGTGCTAGGATCTCTCGTTTTCTGGAGGTGTCTAGACAATGACTAAAAATGAATCCTACCTCAAAACGGCATGGAAAATCCTTGTCTAATTTCTTTTGACTTGGGAGGCGCATCTGGACGGTGGCAATGGTGTCGGGATGGTGGCGGTCTTCTAGAAGATGTTCCTTTTTTACTATTTTGGCCATTTTCTCCACATGTTTTTGCCTCGAAACTTTGGTAAATTAACGTTTTACCCCTACAATTCATGTTATTATCCCAATCTACCCAATATAATTTAAATCACATTATTTGTAATTAATTAGTCATGAATCCCAAGTAATTAACCCTTCCAATTGATATGAAAATGGAACTTTTGAGGGTTAATCATAGATCAAGCATCAAAGCTACATCATTCACACACTAGATGAAACTTCAAGCTTAGGACAAAGGTAATGACTTAGATACCTAAGATGAACCCTTAGTTGTTTAACTTAGGAGGATTAGGGTCGAATTGGAAGTAATCCATGTATAGCTCCTAGGTGTTCTCCAAAGAAAAGAATTCCTAAAACCATTTTGTGTTTTCAATAACATATATTGAGCCATTATCGGACCCCTCTTGAGCAACACCCTTTAGTGCTCAAGAGGACAAGTTTGTCGCTTGGTTTTATGTTTAAAAAACTAGTAAGGACCAATCTATGCTTGCTAGCTTGTGTTACAGTGGTCTCTTTATGACTTAGGAAAATCAAAAGGGAAAATGCCAAAGAGGAGGATAGTGCTCACTTGAGTGGTCCCATAACCTCACACTCTCCCAGTCAAGTTTGAAACATGATTTTTATTCCAGTGATAACAACCCTATGATTGCCCTACCACTGATAGAGAGGTCATTCACGAATTTAAGTTTTCATATTAGCTAAGATTACCCTTATTTATGACCTATAAATAGGGAGTTTCTTTCCTTTAGTTAGGGTAAGCCTCTTATAAGTATTTTACGAGAAAACTTAGATTCTGCCTAGAGTGCTTCCACCACATCCTGAGATCCCTAAGACCACAATCTACCACTAGATATTCTATCCAACTTCACGACTTGGTGTTAAACATCTGGATGATTTGAACCAAACTCATTAGTGTGTGTGCCACCGGGAATTGTTGGCATGCCCATGATTGCTCAAGGCCAAATGAAATGTGCTGTGGGTATTTCAAGTGAAGCTACATAGTATGTCAGAAAAGGACTTTCGATGGAAAGATCTGCGAAGGAAATGAATATCTAACTTATCACACCCTACCCTAGAAGGTTGTACATAATAGTCTATCTCCAATGGGTGGACCTCTTTAGCAAACCTAGAATTAGTTATCCTGATCATAATCATAGATAAAATTATAATATAATTACCACCATAATATTCCCACAAAAAGATAACCACATACACACCGTTACAACTCAGTCTTACTTAACAATTACAAGAAACTCACCCTATCTTATAAATATACGAAATTACATGACCAAAAGTCTTACTAAAAATTTACAACAGATGGGCACTCCTATGAATGACCTCGACCATCCCGACACAGGAGTGGATTTCCCAAAAGGTTTGATTGCCTGAAAAAAAAATTGTGGGGGGAGGGGGGTGAGCACAACACGCTCAATGAATGTACATTTTCAATAACTAATAATAATGAAAACATACCTCGCACACTAGCACGATATCATGATTATATCAAACGTTATATCTATGTAGATATTAGCATGAAATCCTTACCCCTCAACAACATTCTATTGGTATCATTAGAAAAAGATTCACCAACCATCACATAAATAGCTTCCACATATTTATACATATGATGAGCGCATAATATTGCATATTTAACTGCCTCATTACATGCATTTTAACTCAAATTTGCATTTAATTAGTTAGATTTCATCGAATTTGTGAATAATGTAAAAATTTTGATGTTGCAGGTAATCATAGAATAATTGATGGCTTTTGGAATCATGCAACTATGTGTGGATGAGTGGTCAAGAGATGAACACATTACATGAGGATTTGGAGGCTTAAAAGTGAAATAAATCAATTAAGTATCGGTACTTGGTAACATAGGTACCGACACCCACACCATTTGGTATCGGTACCTTGGTATTCCCCATTTTTGACCATGATCAGCTTCGAATCAGAAAAAGAGAACAAATTAAAAGTTGTAGATTTGGATGTTCTTTGTCTTGTGTCAAAATTTTAGCTCAATTGGACAATGGGATTAAAAGTTAAGGCAAATTTACGAAAACTGGTACTGAGTTAGCATCCCCGTTACGACCTACCGGTAGAACCTTTAAACCTAATGGTAGAAAAACCTACTGAAAATTTTTTACCAGTAGGTTTTTGATGTTCTATCGGTAGGTTTTTCCCAGAAGTGCACCTTCCTATACGACTCCACCTACTTCGGAGGCCCACCTCTTGTCATCCCAACCATATTCTGACATATTTGATACACCATGATGGTCTCTTACACCATAAATTCAGATTTTGGAAGATAAAAGCATGGGAGAGGCAAGAGTGAGAAGAGGGCTGGTTGGTGAAGCATGGGAGATGCATGCTTGGCTTGTTCTTGCTTGTTGAAGTGTCCAATCTCTTTCCACTCATTGCAACTCAGTTTTCATTGACCAAGGAGGGGGTATGGATGAATTTTGACCAAGCTTTACAATATAATTCAGATTTTACAAGCTTTTGAAGGAGGAGGCTACCTAAGCTTAGAAGAAGTATAGAGAGAGAAGTTCCAAGGAAGAAGATGAAGTTGTAGAGAGAGAAAGTTAGATTTTTGCATTTCCTTCACCATTTTCATTGTAGTAAGCTCTATTTTACTTGTAATACTTCCATCTTTCACTTTAAACTCATTTATTTCAAGTTGTAATCAATTGTAGCATAATGTTCTTGTATTTCCATTTCTACAATTGCGTTTTCTTTAAGCTTTGCTTTTGGGTATGAATGATCTTGTTCTTGTAGTTTAAACCTTTTATTGCATTAATACAAGTACTATGTTCCATTTCACTACCATGTCTCTTTACATTATGCTTGTTCTTGCTTTTACTATGGGTAGCTAGAATTTTAATTGGCTAATCCAAGGGGAATTTCCTCTTGGGTATGTGAAATTGACTCTCGTTCATTCTTCCTCGTTGTATAAAGTAGTTTGGTTTGACTAGGTTGAGTGCAGACGTGGTTATGAGCTCTTGATACACCGTAGACTTGTCACGGGTATGCGTGAGCCCAACACCTCCACATTAGTCCCTCACTTCCTATGAATCAATCAAACACCGAGACACCATTGGTTGAATGAATTGAGTTGATTTGGCATTCCCATTGGAATGATCTCCAATTAGCCAACCTTGCTTTCTTCCATTTTAATCAAAACACAACTCACCAAGCCAAAATTCACAAGATTTTACACTTTTCATTTCTTTTCAAATCACCTTTCAAAAATATTTGACCTTTTCTTCCCTAAGGAGACAAACCTGGAATACCCATTCTAAGTAAAACATGAAATTGCAAGTCTCTTTACGCTTGGGGTGCACTTTTGCATACACACACACGCTTTTGTTCATCCACACATGATTTTCCCCATTTTTGGCGTTGAACCCATAGGAGATTGANCCTTGGGGTGCACTTTTGCACACAGACACACGCTTTTGTTCATCCACACATGATTTTCCCCATTTTTGGCGTTGAACCCATAGGAGATTGACACTCATCTACTTGTATAATCCATATACACACAATCAGGTTTGTATTTGGAGATTAAGGTGAATCACCATCCAAGCAGCATACCCACCACTAAGGCCACAACTTAGCCATTTAGGCTATATCTGTCATTTAGGCATAATTCGCCACTAAGGCCAAACAATTGCCCTTTCTGGCTATACTAGTTAATAGGTTCTTTACACATCAAAAGCTTCTGCCTTCATATAATAATTATTAATCAATAACCCATGTACTCATTCAACACCAATAATCTGGTACTAGCCATAAAGGCTAAATTTACTACCTTCAAACCACTTACTACATTTAATTCAATAGTCATCATGCACACATCATATCACATAAGCACACTCACCTTAAGTCCAATAATTAGATAGTTTAATTTCCAAACAAAACCTTAGGCATACTCGGTGTAGCTATCGATTTCTCAACTCCTATCACATATCATAGTAAACCAAAAATAAGTATCTTAACATTATACACTTGATATTAATCATGCACTTAAGAATACACACTAATGTTCATCTTAATGTTATGTCCACATTCTTTTCCAAGTGGTGTATTTGAGATCCATTAGATGCCTTGATAAGATTTTAGAAGTGTTGAATAGAATCTTAGAACTTCACAACATAATAACCCAAGTTTATACCTGATAAAATGGTTCAACATGTTTTTTAACCGGTTGAAACCTATCTAGTACCTAGTTCAACTGGTTCAACACATGCTTCAATCGGTTGAAAGCCAACCAGAACTCTAATCAACCGGTTGAACTCTATTCCAAAGCTTAGAATTCAATTTCAAACTTCATCTTCTACTAACCAAAATCAATTCTAACACCACCCAAAACCTACCCATACCTCAAAGATACATTTAGAAGTGTAAAAAAAAAAAAAAATTTGCAAGGTGACCATTCAAACGGTGCCTCTGATGAAAAGAGCAACCGTTTGAATGCATGGCAGCCGTTTGAACGCTTGTGTGGGTATTGCTACCTCCATTCGACTGCAAGACACCCGTTCGAGCCACCTCTCCGATTAGTTTATCATGTTTTCTTTGATTTTAGGGACCCAAAAATACCTAGTGACTTCTTTTGGGGACTAGTTTANGAGTAACCGTTTGAATGCATGACATCCGTTTGAATGCTTGTGTGAGTATTGCTACCTCCATTCGAATGCAAGACACCCGTTCGAGCCACCTCTCCGATTAGTTTATCATGTTTTCTTTGATTTTAGGGACCCAAAAATACCTAGTGACTTCTTTTGGGGACTAGTTTACCTATTTTCCATCCTAGTAAACCCTAGATAGTTGAGAGAAGGTAGAAGAGGAAGAAAGAGGAGGATTTTCACGTCGTAAATGAATCAAAAATGTTAGAACTACACAGAAACAGCAGATTAAAAGTAGGGGATTCTCCTAAAGCTCTTTCTTTGAGACTTAGGGCATAAATATGTATGTTTTGAATCTTCTTGACTTTTATATGTTATATAATTGTTCGTTCTTGATTTTTTTTCCAATTAACATATGGTTTTAAACAAGATACATGCCTNATAAACAACAGATTAAAAGTAGGGGATTCTCCTAAAGCTCTTTCTTTGAGACTCAGGGCATAAATATGTATGTTTTGAATCTTCTTGACTTTTATATGTTATATAATTGTTCGTTCTTGATTTTTTTTCCAATTAACATATGGTTTTAAACAAGATACATGCCTTGTGCTCAAGGAATATCATTATTGAATTTCCAAAACCCTAGCTTTCTTAAACCACGAGTTTTATTTTGAAAAACGTATTGATTCTTAATTTCTAAATTCCTATGATTGGTTAAATTTGGTTTTCAATCAACTACTTGTTATTGTTTCAATAAATTGTGATTTTTTGCAAAACTCTAGAATTTGGATATCGAAATTGTTAAGGTTTTCTTGATATAATCTCTTGCATATTTTAAATCCATTATTCTTGTACCTTGAGAATTGTGAAACTTGTGTTACATGGATTTTGATGAAAATCATGATTAGTTGAATATTCATTTTGATAAAGTTGTAATTTCTTATCTCTATATGGTTTGGGTGTGATGGAATTGAATTGCTTTCAAGAGCTGCCATAGAGTGTTAGAGGTTAGTCTATCCCATAACACTTATAGTGGATTGTTTTTTGTGAGAGCAACCATTATTGTTTACGTAGGTTCGAGGCTGAGGGATTGTATACCTTTCCTGAGAAGGATTCATCAGTGCCGTGGGAGATGGTATACGCCTTTCCTAAAATGGTTTGTGATTTGACCTTGTAGGGAATGATTGAGATTGTGTGGTTGTTGTGTGTGAACGAGGTAGAATGGTTGTATAGATTCATGAGAAGCAAATAACATATATGAGAGTATGGGATGATGCTACTGAGTTATTAATTGATTGTTTTAATTCTAGCATGTTTATTCCTGGTATTGATTTATTGTATTCCCTACACTTGAGATCATTATAACTGTCATTATTTTACTTTCAAACATGATATATATGCTTTTTTTTGAAAACAAAACTTGCCTTGTTTTTAATGTTTTTAAAACCTNAACTGTCATTATTTTACTTTCAAACACGATATATATGCTTTTTTTTGAAAACAAAACTTGCCTTGTTTTTAATGTTTTTAAAACCTTATTTGGATTTGAGAGGGATAAAGATACTCGAAAAAACGAGTCGGGGATCTTGTTGTGTGAATGTCTAAAAAAAAATAGAAGAGAATATCGATGTGGATGAACAGGTTGACTACGAGGTTGTCAGGAATAAAGATGTGAACCCTATCTTAGAGGAATATAGTTATTTTATTTTTGGGTTTAGAGTTTGAGATATTTCTATGAAACAATGTTTCAGCTAGTTTTAATTATTTCGCTGCTAGATACTATTTGGTTTTGAATTCTAAGTTGGAGAAGTTACAATGTTTTATTGTCTTAGAATTTGTTTTTTAATGGATGGATGATTGGTTTATTAATTTAATGGTTATATTTAGCTGTTCTCATAGTTGAATGGTTTGTAGATATTAATGCCTTCCATGGTGGATTTTAGAGCATTACAAAACCCATTTTGTCAAACCCTCACACCGAAAATGTAAAAACAAAAATTCAAGCTTAACCACTTAACCAAATCAAAATCCAACAACATCAATGAACTTCTAATATCCTAATTAAGCTAATAGTATACATTTAAACGTTCAAAGGTGCTTCCCAAGAGAACCCAAAAAATCAAGTGTATTTTTTTTCTCTCTCTACACTTCTCCCTTTGGTTCTTCCACAATTTTCCTAAACTTTTAACTCCCCCCCACTGCTAACTAACCTTCATGCAGCTCGGTGGAAGGCATGCGGCCTTGGACAGCTTCTAGTCAATACCTTGCCATGGGATAATTGTGGAGATGCTTCCAAGGGCATTCTGGTTATTTCACCCTTTTTGCCAAATTTCAAAAATTAATTAAGTTTTTTTGGTTAAAATTACTCATACATTAAATCAAATACTAGAAAATTATTCATTTAATTTTTTAATACCAAATTGACCTACAATTTGACCCACTAACGTAGATCCCGCACGACTAATCACCTGGCACGCACTAACCCTAACTTGCCCGAGTTCACATGCCAGATCGTTCCCTTTTCGGTAGTCATGCTTCGGCCCTCTTTTAATGTCCCCTTCATCACCAAAACACCATCACACCCATCCAACTATCTAGCATCCAAATCCATAACCAAACACATACACATATTCCTTATCTAGTTCCTGATCACTGAATGTCATATCGTTATAATCTACCTACCTTAAAAGAAATTTCATCATCAAAATTTTTTCTACTTCACAGTTATATCCTAGCAATACAAATCAAATATAATTAGTCCTTAAGAATAGAATACAAACCTCGCCCCATTAAGTATCCTGATTCATAGTCATTTGATACACCCGTCCATAACTCAAATTCCATTAATCTCCACCAGGTTGGTTTTCTAGAGTCGTTTGACCTTGTCCAACTGTTGATCGTGTTCCCTAACCTTGCTAAAACTGTGGGTAATTCTTTTTATCACCCTGTTTTTACTATTACTTCTAGATCCATTGCCTACTCTATTCCTCTCATTATTATTATATCAAACCCGTATGTATGGATGATTTCTCTGTCCCCCATCATATCCAAATGATTGGTTACTTCGCCGCTAAGCTTGTTTACTTCCTATTTCCCTTTGCTTTGTCTCTTTTTCTATTATATACACCACTTCCACCAATTCAATAAAAAATTCTGTTCTCAAGGGTAAAATCCTTTCTTTGATTATACTTTTCAATCCAAGTGCAAAGTGTTTTGTCTTTTGAACTTCATTGGCTAGATATCCATCAGCATGATGTGCTAATTCCTCAAAACATGCCTCATATTAAGGTACACTTATTCCACCTTGTTGCAAATTTAAGAAATCTAACAATATACCATCTCTAACACTCTTAGTAAAAATACATACGATTAAAAACCATCACAAATCTTTCCCAAGCCATGGATTCCATTGGCTCTCTCCCTTTAATAAGATCCCACCAATGATCAGCCTCTCCTTCAAACAAATATGTAGCCAAACTTACTCTATATCTTGGAGCTATACCCATAGCATCCATCAACTTTTTAACTTGTCTTAACCACTTTTTCAGCTTCTCGTAGTTTAGCAGTTCCTTGAAATAATGGCGGACGTTGCTTAAGAAATTTCTTCAAANAGCATCCATCAACTTTTTAACTTGTCTTAACCACTTTTTCAGCTTCTAGTAGTTTAGCAGTTCCTTGAAATAATGGCGGACGTTGCTTAAGAAATTTCTTCAAAATCATCATTGCCTCTTCTCAAGCTCTCCCCGATCATTTCCATATCGCTCCCTATCATTTACCCCAATAAATATTGGGTAATGGTTGACTTTCTATGTTCCTTACCCCCTTGCACCTACTTTGGTTGTGCTTGTACATTTCTCAAGTTTTCAGCTAATTCCGGTATCCGAGTCTAAATTAGTGTAATAAGCATAGCTAGACAGTGAAATAGTTGTTGTAACCCTCATTGCCCAAGTTCAGCAGTATTCTCATTGAGTCGCTTTGGGTTTTCATTCTTAGTGGATGTGCCCACCTATTTTCCTTTTCCTCCCTATGTGTTANAGTAAGCATAGCTAGACAGTGAAATAGTTGTTGTAACCCTCATTGCCCAAGTTTAGCAGTATTCTCATTGAGTCGCTTTAGGTTTTCATTCTTAGTGGATGTGCCCACCTATTTTCCTTTTCCTCCCTATGTGTTAACAATTTCCTAACCAAATCACCAAAAAATATGTGATTAGTTCCTCTAATAAACTCAAATTAAATATCTCAATTATCAATTAACCATAAGATATACTCCAAACAAAAAATTTCATGACTTTAGAATTCCTATTTACATACTTAATAACTTATTACGTACATTACCTATTAATTACCATACATTTGTAGATAATCACACACATACCCATGATGAGTGTGTAATATTGCATATTTAACTACCTCATTACAGTCATTTTAGCTTGGTTTTGTAATGATTTATTGAATTTTAATTTACTTTGGAGATTAATGGAGAAGTGTGACCTTGTANTCGTAGATAATCACACACATACCCATGATGAGTGTGTAATATTGCATATTTAACTACCTCATTACAGTCATTTTAGCTTGGTTTTGCTATGATTTATTGAATTTTAATTTACTTTGGAGATTAATGGAGAAGTGTGACCTTGTAGGTGATCGGGATGTAAATTTAGGGTTTTAATCACTTTGTAATGTTTTGTGGACAATGGGCAAGAAAGGAACACAAGAGATGAGGGCTCAGGAGTGTTGAAGTGCAAAAAAATCAAAGCAAGCAAAGAGGTACCGGTACGTATGAGAAGAACTATCGGTACTTGTGCTCACTGGAAGCTAAGTATCAGTACTTGAGACTATACTTGAGCCTTGTCAAAATTGAAGAAGGGAAGGAGGTACTGGTACCTTCATCACTAAGAAAAATGGAAATGGAAATGAGTAAGAAAAATGTTAAAACCTTATCTTTCTCTCTCTAGAACTACCTTCTTCTTCCTTGGAGCTTCTCCCTCTAAAAGCTGAATGTAATGTCCAAAATAAAGTGTACTTTCATTCATCCCCTTCTCTTTCCTCTTTAGTGTGCTAAGATAGGTTGCTTTGGGGAGAGGTTGTCCAAAAAGACTTCCAAAGTCAGTCAAAAAGCATGGCCCTTTCCTTTTCCAACCACTCTCTCTCCTCTTCTCTCATCATTACCCTTTCCACTCTTTCATGCAAATAGGTTCAATGCAGAGGTTAAGAGGCTATAGTGGAGTGTTGAAATGGTCAAAATAATGATTAGATAAAAATAAGTGGACCCTTGTTGCTCATGTAGTGGTGGAGAATGTAATCTCGGAGTTTTGGACATTGGGTACTGGTACCAAGTGATGAGGTACCGGTATGGTACCTCGATGGTAGTAGGCTCAAGTACTGGTACCAAGTGATGAGAGTACCAGTACCTCCTTCATTTCTTCTATTTCCAAATGCTAAGGTACATGTGCCAGGTACTGGTACCTATGGTCTCAGGTATCAGTTGCTGTCTTCTAGTAGGTTCAGGAATCGGTATCTAGTGATTAAGGTACCAGTACCTCCTCTGCTTTCTTTGAATTTTCTACATTTCATAGTCCTGAGCCATTTTTCTTTGAATTTGCCCATTGTCCCCGATCACATTGCAAAGTGATTAACACCTGTATTTTCATTCCAATCATCTGCAATCAATACATTTCTCCATCAATGTCCAATTTAGTCCAAATCTCAATAATGCATTATAAAAAAAAAGAAGCTAAAATGAATGCAATGAGGTCGTTAAATATGCAATATTACGCACTCATCACACCACTCTTGGCACTCACATACATTCCAACATACCCCTCAAACAAACCCGCAAGGAAATGAATCAAGCAACCCACACTTCTTATTTAAGTACACAAATATTCATATTCAAGCCAACTTTCACATCCCACTCAATCCACATATGTACAAGTCAGGTTAGACTCCACACCATTCTAATCCCCCACATCGGTGAGAGTGGAGGTATCAGAATCTATCTCTGGCTCCCCTACCTCTACCTCAGGTTCTATCTCAAGCCATCCATTTTGATTATGGGGCACTTGTGGAATTCTTCCATTTCTGTCAAGATATTTAGCTCTCCAAACCACTTCAAACTGTGAATCCAACATATTATGCAGAAGAGTTTGTTTTCATTCAGGTGCCAACTCCCTCCAATTGCGAGCTAAATCTCAAGTCTCCTCCATGACTAAGCATAATGCCTCTACATGAATTTTGATCTGACGTCTCCTTTCTACCTTATGGGTTTCCAATGCACCCCGAAGGATATACAACTCATCCCAATGTGCTATAACTTTAATTATAGCTTCCAAGCATCAATCTCAAATGTCATTAGACCATTCAAACAATATTATAACCATTAGGTGCGGATTCGATCAATAACTAAACATATTAAATAACGCAACCATATAATTTCATAGATAGCAAACTAAGTTGATACTTTATCCTAAGTCAGATTTCTATATACACACAAAATAAATCTGACTTTCAAACCCCAAAATAGTACTCTTATTTCTATACACATGAGTACCCCCTTCTCATTAGTCCAACCCACATCTGCTACACACCCTATACACACTGTCACAAACCATGTTCACTCCCTATTTTCCTCTTCATGTTCCTTTCCTACACAACATAGTTATTTGTCCTGTCTCTACCCTCAGATTCCCATGAATTACCAACAAAGATCCTTTCTCTCTTAAACTATCTAGCTAGTCTTGCCTAAATGTGTGGCCATTGACAGGCCCTCTGATCAACCTTAATTAGTATATAAATACACGTAGTTAATAAAGTCGAATTAGTATCATAAAATAACTAAAAACCAGTACTTAAAGATAAGTAAGGTTTGTGCGGTAATTAGGATTTTATTTGTGTTATGTTTAAAATTTTCAGGTTTAATGCAAAATTACTACACAATGCAAGGAACAAAGTAGGAAAACTTANAGGGTTTGTGCGGTAATTAGGATTTTATTTGTGTTATGTTCAAAAGTTTCAGGTTTAATGCAAAATTACTACACAATGCAAGGAACAAAGTAGGAAAACTTAAAAGAACAAAGGCCAAAGTGTAATTTCAACACAAGAGGAGTCAACATACAAAGCAAGTGGGAAATTCCAACAAAACCTCACTGTCCAGATGATGGAGGAACCGTCCGAACGGTCCCATTTGGCGGCTCATCATCGTCTTTCTACCTCATGCTCTCTTGATTACTATATATGCATGCCTTGATGCATTTGGAAGAAGGCCGAAACCAAGAGAGCTCCAAAGAGAAATCCAAGAGAGAAAAGAGAAAAGAGAAAGAGAANTCCGAACGGTCCCATTTGGCGGCTCATCATCGTCTTTCTACCTTATGCTCTCCTGATTACTATATATGCATGCCTTGATGCATTTGGAAGAAGGCCAGAACCAAGAGAGCTCCAAAGAGAAATCCAAGAGAGAAAAGAGAAAAGAGAAAGAGAAAAAAGGAAGTTGCAAAAATGATCTGGTCTGTGATGCACGTCAATTCAAACTTTGTACTTCTACATTTATGTTGTATCTTTCTATTCGGATAGTTGAACTGCTATCACCTTTTTGTCATAACTGATAATAAAGGTGATTGTGATTCAGTTGTTCCTTGTGAAAGACATTTTAGATTTTGTATTTTAATTCTAGTTATAATGAAAACTGCATGCACTCCTTGCTTTTCTGTAGCAATGGGGCGTAAGTAGTTCCGTATATCCTCCAGTGAAAGATACATATGTATAATACTGGTTAAATTCTAGAAATGCTGATGTTTTATATATTTATATATCTATGTATTATATGCTTCATGCATGATATAGTGATGTACATACTTTCGGTGCTATGCCTGGAAGTATGTCATCAGTGCATCATCAACTTGCCGGTAAACAACCACGACATTCCTATCGGTATGACTTGTCCTCCACCGAAATGCTGAGGATGTTAACTGATGCATGCTACAATATCTAAATGATACTCATGAATGACTTGTCCTTCTGGGTTATTAGGGTTTAACTTATATATATATATATATATATATATATATATATATATATATAT
>CAUOFW020008057.1:881593-963302 GCA_963454935.2 Ilex paraguariensis | reverse complement strand
CATGAATGGCTTGTCCTTCTGGTTTGCTTGGATTAATCAATTGTCATTGATACCACCAGCTAACCTAAGAAGTTGCTGTGTGATGGTTTATATACATCAGACCTACCAATTGACTTGCTAGTAACATGAAAGTTGATTGCTGTAAAGTAGCATTTCTAGTATTTAACCAATATAACGTATATGAGATCCTTGAACTGAAGGATACTTTTTATTATTGTCTTAATCTATCTGCACATAAACGTTTACTTAGACTAGTTATCAATCTAAGCTCACATCACAAGCTATCACAGACTGTCCTATTCGAATTAGCAACTTAACTATTTTATTTCGTTTCCAAATTATTAAAACTTTTCGTGGGATCAATACTTGGACTTAAAATCGAGAAAACTATAATTCGACCACTTATACTTGGGTGCATAATATTAATCCGATCACCCAATCATATATTTTAAAATATGCTAAAGCATCATAAATAACATATGAAATAATTTAAGAGCCCAAACACTCTTCCAACTACCCCCTTTTCTTGCATTTTTTTCACACTACTCAACACATCTTTTCCCTTAATTTAAGAGCCCAAACACTCACTTCACACCCCTTTGTCAAACCCCAAAGGTGAGGTACTTTGAATGAAACCCAAATCCAATTAAAATTTAACTCAAAGTTAGTAAAAACACATGAATTTTCCACCATGGCTAGACCTACAACTCCCATTTTCACCTGACAAATGACCTCTAAACCCATGTTTGAAGCCACCAATGGATTCCTAAGGTCCATTTTAGCTAGGTAGGTCCCTCATTCAAAGCTCAAGTATCACAACCATGGAGATCAAAAACCTCCATAGCCAAAGCTTCACCTTCACCTCCACACCACCACAAACCAGGGCCAACCACCAAACCACCACCAAAATACTCCTTGAACCCCCATAAACTCAAACCCATCAGCCAAATCCACCAAAATACTCCTTGTAATGATGTTTCTCCATACGAATATCTTTCTATCAATGTCGTGTATATTCGCCAAGGGTTCAAATTTTATTCATTTTGTAAAATATTTGGGTCATACAAAAAGGTACTTCTTGTCCCAGGTCCTTTAGGCATTAGCCAAAAGATGTCCAGTCCCCATTATACGAATGGCCATAGGCTTGTTAGATGGGCTAAAATATTGTGTTAGCTGCCTTGAATATTGTTGACCTAGATGTAATTTTCAAAAATTCACCCGAGAGAATTTTTGACATTTCTCGCATTATCGTTTATAACGTTGTGCATCCTTTGGAATGTAGGGCCACCAATAGCCTTGTGCATCCTTTTGAATGTAGGGCCACCAATATTTCGTGTGGCTCCCACAACTTCATTTGTGAATTTCAAAATGGAAGTCCTGAACTTTTATTGGGTGTACGTAGAGCAGGTATGAGCCTGTGAAAGAGTGTTGGTGAAGTTCATCTTTTGGAGATAATCAAAACCTAGTTGCTTTTAATCTCATTTTTTGGGCCTCCTTCTTATTATCAGGGAGTTTTCTATTCTTAAGGAAACTTATGATCAAGTTCATCCAACTGGGGCCTAGTTTGACTGATAGCGTTTCTACAATTTCTGTCAGCTCGGTCCTCGGTCTATTTGGGCATTTCACCATGATTGTCCTTGCTGAATTTTATTTGATAGTAGATGCTAGGGCTGCTAAAGTATCGGCCTATGCATTCTTAGCCCTTGTGAGCTTCTAGACTGTAACCTTTGGGATCTTATTCAGCTTGACAGTGCAATCTTAAGCTATGACATCATTTTCTTATCTTTCCCCCAACAATGGATTTATAAAAAGCTACGAATTTGAGTAGATGTTTAATTGCTCGTCACCCATGTCGATTGCGAGCCTTACAGTAGTTAGAAGAGACTCATATTCTACTTCACTATTTGAGGCTATTTGATCCTCATAGAGTATACCCAAGTACAAGTAGTGAAGAAGTAATAAATTTTGGGAGCTCGAGGCCGAACTACAAAGATTGAAGAAATTATAAAAGTAGAGAAAGAAAGAACATGTAACAATTGATTTGGAATTTGGAATAGTTTTGTAAAATAAAACCATTAATTTTTAAAAGGAATTTATTAATTGTGAAAATAACTTTTTAGTTTTGGGATCTGGATCTAGTCATGCTCACCACATATCTATGTTCATGAAATTACAATTATCTTAGTTGATTTCCAGTGTTAGTGTAGCCAATCGAAAGATTTAGTTTTGAAAACACAAGATTTGATTAATTTGAAAATAAGAATTGAAGAATTAGTTTTATGAAACTCGCAGGGAATTAAAAATATTACTCATACTAAGAACTCAATCAAGTTAATTAATAATCAATTAATTATACATGGCATAAAAATTTAGTAATCATCATTCAATTAATCTATAATTTCTAGAAAATATAACTTGAAAGTATAAGAATAAAATGGCATAAAACATAATTATTGAATTCACAATTCTAGATTCATACCCTAACTAAAGAGTACAAAGAAAAATTAGTCATAGCCATAGGTAAAATTCAAAGTAAAAATAATGAAAAAGACGTTGATTCAGGATGATCTCTCAACAGATGAGAGCCCTATTTATAAAAATAATGTAGGCATAGGTCAAGGGAAGAAGTCTTCAAAACAAAACTCGGACTTGGCTCACAATTGTACACAGACTTAAAAAGGCGTTCAGATGACAATTCGTGTGTCCGGACAGTGAAAAGTTACTCGAATTCACAATGCTCAAGTCACTTCCGGATAGTGTTGGCCGCTTGCAGACGATTGGTCTCTGTGTCATTAAATTAAGTCCAAATGAACTCTTAGGTGTCATGAAAATAAAAATTCCCTAGAATTATTTTTTCAAGGCTTGCATATGGACGGTATTGACAGCGTGTAGATGGTGCTTTCCATCTTCAAATTTTGACTTTTGCTTGGTTAAATGAGTAAACAATCTAATTTTTACCTTCGTAATCATTGCGTCCGAATAGCAATTATGGTGTTGGGACGGTCCTATTTATCCAGGTCTCCTCGAGTTCTGTGCTCCAATACAGATCATCTACTGGTATCCAATTCGTTTCACATCATGATCCATGCTCCAAATTAGAATTTTTCCCTCCTGAGTCCAATTTACTCTTTCTCATCAACCAATTCACCAAGTATATCAAATTTTACTCCAATTTATCTATTTTACCTGGTAAATAGACCAACCACTAAATACAAGATTTAAACTAAAAATCAAATAGTCAATCATACATAAACTCAA
This sequence comes from Ilex paraguariensis, assembly GCA_963454935.2. Classification (NCBI taxonomy): domain Eukaryota; kingdom Viridiplantae; phylum Streptophyta; class Magnoliopsida; order Aquifoliales; family Aquifoliaceae; genus Ilex; species Ilex paraguariensis. The sequence goes on along the minus strand of CAUOFW020008057.1, from coordinate 960,044 downwards.
ATAATGTGCACTTAGCCATTAATTAAACATAATAACACATCACTTTTGATGGCTAATTAGAGGCGCCGAAGTCTAGTCTTACTTCCTTCTCTAGCACGTCTCCTTTTGGAGATTCTAAAAGTATGCCTACTCTGGCTCTTTCTGGATTTGATTAGTCAATCACATAGCTTCCAAGAATCTTTAAGCTTTGGGGTCCTCCTATCTCTACCTTCCTTGTCAAGCTCGAAGGCATTTGGAGTCTTCTAGAGTGTTATTATTTCCAAGGGTGAATTATAGCAAGAAGTCGCCCACCGACTGCCCTTTAATTTCTATTCGTGGCTCGAAGTTGACATCATATTCCTCGATCTCCACTGCCCATTTCGATATTATGTTGCATAAATCAACCTTTCTAAATAGTGCTTTCAATGGTTGGCCTGTTAGAACCATGACCGAATAGACTTGGAAGTATTCCTTAACTTTTCAGATGAGCTGATCAGAGCTAGGGCCAATTTTTCTAGAGGTAAGTAGTTGGTCGTTGCATTGAGAAGTGTCTTTCTTACATAGTAGATTGACTTCATCTCCTTCTGAGACATTTTCATAGGTGCCCCGCTCACTGCTTGCTGTGAAATAGCTAGGTAAATATAAACGAATTCCCCTTGGTCAAGAGTCGTTAGCAAGGGAGGCGCTACCAAATATGCCTTTAAATTATTTAATGCCTTCTCACACTCTGGGTTCCACATTCCTCCCCATTTTGTTTCAAAGCTTGAAAAAATGGTCTACCCTTGTCGGATGACCTAAAGATAAATCTATTGAGAGTGGTAGTCATGCCAATCAACCTATGTATTTCCTTGATGTTCCTTGGTGTTTTAAGTTTTATTAGGGCTTTTACCTAGTCGAGATTGGCCTTAATTCCTCGCCTGGTAACTAGGAAGCTCAAGAATTTACCTAAACTTACCCCAAAGGCACATTTTGAGGTGTTAAGCCTCATTCGGTTGATTTGCAACACGTTGAATGTCCTTTGGAGGTCGGCAAGATGATTGGCTATCCTTTTACTCTTGACCATCATATCGTCAATGTATACTTCCGTGGTGCCTCCTAGATGTATGGTCTTTAAGTCCTCTACAACGTGTTGGATCGGGCTTGTTGTTTGCTCATCCAAGCCCAGTTGCTCGAACTTTGATTGCTACTTTTAGCCTGAGTTAGATGCTGAATTTATGTGTTGATTCTCTTTCACTTCTTTCCTTCTCACTGAGGAGAATAAGCAATTCCCCTCCCTAAGCTAGTCCCCGTGAATGTCGAAAACTCTTACGTTTATTAGGAAGCTTAGAATTTGATGGTAAGTCGAAGGGACTGCCTTCATCTCAAGAAGTGATTTAAGCCCTATGATGACATTGTATGTTGAATTGACCTTTATGATGAGAAATTCAGTCATTGATCCAACTGGCCCCACTTGAACTAGTGGGATATTGGCTAGCTTCAAGTCTTCCTTTAAACTTAGTTTTTGAAATAATTCAAAGTACATGATTTTTGAAGGGCAACCTTAGTCTATCAAGATTCTATTTATGCCGAAGTTGGAAATCCTTAATGTCATGACCAATACATCATTGTGGGGGTAATGAACCCCGACTTGGTCCCCATCAGAGAATCTTGTCAATTTGTCCAACTAGTCGGTCCTTTGATTTTTGACAATGCACTCGGTCGTTGTCCTAACTTGACAAATCTCTATTACCTACGCAACCTTTTGAATATAGGTTCTAACTGCTGCATTCATTGCCATGTTTGGATCTATAGTGGCATGAATGATGTCAATCACTCCCATAGAATCTTGTTCACTTCCCATCACATTTCTTTCTCCTACTACATTAGCCTTTGTTCCTCTTGATATACGAACTGGGAGAGTTGTCCTGCTCAAACAATTTCCTCTCGATGTTGCTAAAGGGAACGAAAGGTCTCCATCATATGTCCTATATCATGGTGGTAGGAATACTTGAAATTGGGGTTTCTTTTCTTGGGATCACCTCCCAATATTTTTGGTTATTTGAAAAAGGGCTTCCCCTTTATCTGGGCCAATATTTTGCAGATGGGTTATTTGAAGACCGTGTTTAAATTGGTGAATGATGATCGCAATGGGAAGGCTTCCTTCTCCTTCCCTTATGTCTTGATCGAGATTAATTGTTCGACCTTTCTTTGCCACTTTGCTTCTTTATTGGTCAGTCTTGGCTAACATCCCTGTCGAGCTCATCATCCACTTTTGAGTACTTTTCTACCCTTGCCATCATCTCTTCCACATAAAGGGTTGGTCTCCTTGTTAACAACTAGTACAATTTTCTTTGGGTATGCCAATCTTGAATGATGTGACTACAATCTCTGTATTGTAGCTTTCTATCTCATTCATCATCTCCCAATAAAGTTGATCGTATTAACACATTTTTTTACCATGCTTCTTCTTCATTGAAAGTAGAGCTCCAATGTCGTTCAGTTGAAGACTGCTTGTTATAAATCGAGTTGTGAATCGTTCAACAAGATGCACCCAAATATGAAAAAAAAATCCAAGGTTGTCAAACCACTTCATTGCTGATTTTTCCAAGCCAAGCTACTCGGAAACATTGTGCATAATAGAGCCTCATTCTTCTAGTGGATTGCCATCAACTGTCTATAATGACAAATGTGGGCTGTTAGCCCAATTTTCCCATCATAGAGGTTAAAGTTTGGGACCGTGAATTTCCTTGGGACTCTTTCCATTCCTGTCCATCTACTAAAAGGGGACACCTCTAATCCTCTAATGTATTCACCCATTTCCCTTCTTGCTAGCTCTCTAGCAGACTTTTGTTCAAGCCTTTTCAGCCAACTATCGAGCACTTCTGGTATGAACTGCTTCCAAGCGTCCTCTTGCTCCTCAACCCGAGCGGATTTATTCCTTCCATTTTTGTCTCGGGTGTCCTCCCTTCACCTTCCTTTATGCCTTTCTAGGCTAGGACTCAAAATGGCGATCTGACACTTTGGAGTCCTTGCGTTCCCTAGACTTTCATCAGGCCTTCTTTAGCGCCTTATTCTCCTACCTCAATTTCTCTGTCCCTTCTTAGTACTTTTTTAACATGTCATCATAAGCATCCAATCGGTCTTAGAGAGATTGGACTAACTTCATAAACGTTGAGATACACCATTTTTGTATGGTTCCAAGTGAGTACCTTTGAATCAAGCATTACCTGATATTTATAGTATTGTGNGAGATTGGCCTTAATTCCTCGCCTGGTAACTAGGAAGCTCAAGAATTTACCTAAACTTACCCCAAAGGCAGATTTTGAGGTGTTAAGCCTCATTCGGTAGATTTGCAACACGTTGAATGTCCTTTGGAGGTCGGCAAGATGATTGGCTATCCTTTTACTCTTGACCATCATATCGTCAATGTATACTTCCGTGGTGCCTCCTAGATGTATGGTCTTGAAGTCCTCTACAACGTGTTGGATCGGGCTTGTTGTTTGCTCATCCAAGCCCAGTTGCTCGAACTTTGATTGCTACTTTTAGCCTGAGTTAGATGCTGAATTTATGTGTTGATTCTCTTTCACTTCTTTCCTTCTCACTGAGGAGAATAAGCAATTCCCCTCCCTAAGCTAGTCCCCGTGAATGTCGAAAACTCTTACGTTTATTAGGAAGCTTAGAATTTGATGGTAAGTCGAAGGGACTGCCTTCATCTCAAGAAGTGATTTAAGCCCTATGATGACATTGTATGTTGAATTGACCTTTATGACGAGAAATTCAGTCATTGATCCAACTGGCCCCACTTGAACTAGTGGGATATTGGCTAGCTTCAAGTCTTCCTTTAAACTTAGTTTTTGAAATAATTCAAAGTACATGATTTTTGAAGGGCAACCTTAGTCTATCAAGATTCTATTTATGCCGAAGTTGGAAATCCTTAATGTCATGACCAATACATCATTGTGGGGGTAATGAACCCCGACTTGGTCCCCATCAGAGAATCTTGTCAATTTGTCCAACTAGTCGGTCCTTTGATTTTTGACAATGCACTCGGTCGTTGTCCTAACTTGACAAATCTCTATTACCTACGCAACCTTTTGAATATAGGTTCTAACTGCTGCATTCATTGCCATGTTTGGATCTATAGTGGCATGAATGATGTCAATCACTCCCATAGAATCTTGTTCACTTCCCATCACATTTCTTTCTCCTACTACATTAGCCTTTGTTCCTCTTGATATACGAACTGGGAGAGTTGTCCTGCTCAAACAATTTCCTCTCGATGTTGCTAAAGGGAACGAAAGGTCTCCATCATATGTCCTATATCATGGTGGTAGGAATACTTGAAATTGGGGTTTCTTTTCTTGGGATCACCTCCCAATATTTTGGTCATTTGAAAAAGGGCTTCCCCTTTATCTGGGCCAATATTTTGCAGATGGGTTATTTGAAGACCGTGTTTCAATTGGTGAATGATGATCGCAATGGGAAGGCTTCCTTCTCCTTCCCTTATGACTTGATCGAGATTAATTGTTCGACCTTTCTTTGCCACTTTGCTTCTTTATTGGTCNGATCGCAATGGGAAGGCTTCCTTCTCCTTCCCTTATGACTTGATCGAGATTAATTGTTCGACCTTTCTTTGCCACTTTGCTTCTTTATTGGTCAGTCTTGGCTAACATCCCTGTCGAGCTCATCATCCACTTTTGAGTACTTTTCTACCCTTGCCATCATCTCTTCCACATAAAGGGTTGGTCTCCTTGTTAACAACTAGTACAATTTTCTTTGGGTATGCCAATCTTGAATGATGTGACTACAATCTCTGTATTGTAGCTTTCTATCTCATTCATCATCTCCCAATAAAGTTGATCGTATTAACACATTTTTTTACCATGCTTCTTCTTCATTGAAAGTAGAGCTCCAATGTCGTTCAGTTGAAGACTGCTTGTTATAAATCGAGTTGTGAATCGTTCAACAAGATGCACCCAAATATGAAAAAAAAATCCAAGGTTGTCAAACCACTTCATTGCTGATTTTTCCAAGCCAAGCTACTCGGAAACATTGTGCATAATAGAGCCTCATTCTTCTAGTGGATTGCCATCAACTGTCTATAATGACAAATGTGGGCTGTTAGCCCAATTTTCCCATCATAGAGGTTAAAGTTTGGGACCGTGAATTTCCTTGGGACTCTTTCCATTCCTGTCCATCTACTAAAAGGGGACACCTCTATTCCTCTAATGTATTCACCCATTTCCCTTCTTGCTAGCTCTCTAGCAGACTTTTGTTCAAGCCTTTTCAGCCAACTATCGAGCACTTCTGGTATGAACTGCTTCCAAGCGTCCTCTTGCTCCTCAACCCGAGCGGATTTATTCCTTCCATTTTTGTCTCGGGTGTCCTCCCTTCACCTTCCTTTATGCCTTTCTAGGCTAGGACTCAAAATGGCGATCTGACACTTTGGAGTCCTTGCGTTCCCTAGACTTTCATCAGGCCTTCTTTAGCGCCTTATTCTCCTACCTCAATTTCTCTGTCCCTTCTTAGTACTTTTTTAACATGTCATCATAAGCATCCAATCGGTCTTAGAGAGATTGGACTAACTTCATAAACGTTGAGATACACCATTTTTGTATGGTTCCAAGTGAGTACCTTTGAATCAAGCATTACCTGATATTTATAGTATTGTGTTGGTCCTTTCTTTGCCAACATTTTTTCATTGGTCATATGAGATGGCACACCTAATTCTCAGCCAAATTACTCTCGATTATATCTAGAATATCTCCTAGATTTCTCTCATTTGTTAGGATGCACTGATAATATTCACCTATAATTGAGGCAACGTACTTATTAGTCCGGCCCTTATCATTGATTTATCTATAGCCTAGCTATCTCATTACCCAACGATTTCGTTTGAAAGGTTGCTTGTGAGCACGACTCGATATTTCTTTTGGTTTGGTCTATTGACAGTTCAGCCTGTTTTGACGAACACTTTAGCCATCTGCTTGGTCGGTTATAATGGACTATAACGCCCCACGTGCCTCTTGTTTATGCTTTTTGTCACGTGCTTTAGGACACGTGATTTTTTTAAATGTCTTAATCATGCGTAGTCGTTTCATGCCCCTTTAGTTTAATTCTTTCATTATTTTTTGTTGTTGTTGTTGTACGACATCTATGATTTGAGAATTTATGAAAGGTATTCTTTGACACTTTTACATTCAAGTTGGTCTATCATGTTCGAGTGACTTGCATATATTATGTCTCATCGCAAGCTCCCATTTTGATCATCTTGTTGGTATGCAATAATAATAGAGAATCTACTTAACCCAGAAAGCTATGACCAATCTGTCACCTATATTTTGATCACATGTGTCCANGTATATATTATGTCTCATCGCAAGCTCCCATTTTGATCATCTTGTTGGTATGCAAGAATAATAGAGAATCTGCTTAACCCAGAAAGCTATGACCAATCTGTCACCTATATTTTGATCACATGTGTCCACAGGCATCGTCGTAGATGGTTGTAGCCAGTTGTTTTAGATTTTCATTCTTTATTTAATTTATTTCCACCCATATATGGGGTGGGGGGGGGGGAGAAATGAATTTGTTGAGTCACGTGACCAAGTAATAGAAACAATCTTTCTACATGTGAGGGTAAGAATTTGGAAATCTAATTTTTTTTCCAAACCTTGAAATGATTTACAGTGCAATTAGCCATTTTTTTTTAACGAAACTACATTTCTCGGAAAGTAAAAGAAACTACATTTCAAAGACTCTGCAAGTCTTTTTTTTTCTTGGCAACTAATTTAATTGCATCATGCAAATTGCCAAGTAATTTAGGGCTACAATTGTTTCCTTTGTTAAATTCAGTGAAAAATGGTGCACTTTCTCATAAATGTCTGTTTTTTTCCACATACAGTTCAGATAGAGCCACATTCCTCATGAATCACATATCTAATATTTGCCAAACATTTTACTAAGCCAAAAGCCAAAAATCCTTATGACTCTTAGTGGTGATCAAATATCCTCCATTTTTCCTGCTTTTCTTCCTCACTGCTATTGTCATGCAATTAGCATTTTGAATACAGTAATCTACAATGCTGCTGCCCCTTCTTTTCCCTGTCCACATCTTGCGTAGACACCACATTAAGGATCTACTTGTTTGCCCCAACAACAATAGAGAAATCCTTTGTTGCTTAGCATCTTTCACTATTATTGGACCCTTTTCCTTCCCTTGCCGCAGTACTATGTCAACTTGCACCTGGTTAGCACAATTTGTGCATATAATAGAACGTTATATAGATGGAGAAATGATCGAAAATCTCCCTATAGCAAAATCTAGTGACATATTATCTCGATTTTAGAAACCTACAAATAACGCCAATATTTTTTTTAAACAACCTGTCCAAAAAGTTGAAAAAATGGTTATAGTCAAGGGGGTCAAAGCTTAATTACTCTTATCTTTATATAAATTGTTAGTCCAATTTGTTACATTTTTGTCCGAAATCTACAAGAGAGTAAATATAAATTTCTCGACTATAGAAAATTAAAAATGACAGGCCTAAGGAGTTAAACTCACCCTTGCCACAGAAATTGAAATCCATTTAAAAATTTAAGAATCTAAATGATTAATGGTGGTTGAGTTGTTAATAGACGTGGAGTGATGATCCAAGTATGCTATATATCTGACGACAAATGCAACAGCCGACAGAAATTAAATGCCTTTTTCAACTATACCAAACGATGATATCTTTTGCCTTGTTATTCTAAGTTAGTTGTCATCGTTTTGATGCCAGAATGTCACATTAAGCTATGTGAAAACTCAATAACAGAAGTAGACTAAAAGAGTCTAGTTGCAATGTGGATGAAGGTCTTTTCTGGCTTTTCACCACCCAAACTACATTGAACGTCCAAGCAAAGCTGTGCCAGAAAAAGTAGTCGATTTCTAGGACGGCACAATATTTACTTGTTCTTTTTTTTTTCCTTTCGAAGGTGAATTGTTCTCAAGGAATGGGGTGATTGAACACTGCATTGTCGGTGGCCAATTTTTCCTGAACTTCAATTTCATACAACCTCGAAAGGAATATAAAGCTGAATTTCCAAGATATGGAATTTGCAAGGAAGCCATTTGTCATAAAAAAAAAGTAGCTGGTATCTATAGAACATTAGAAAATTATGAATATAAAAGGAGAATAATCAACCACCACAGGCCTAGCTTGGGTAGCTGTGCGTGAACTCCAAGAGGCTCATTCTATCAAGAAACTAAGTACGTAACTTGAACAATCAAAATGACAATAAAGGAGAGAAGGACAATTTTGTACTTCCTGGTTTTTAGAAGTATGTTAGACAATGAATGCGAGACATTTATACTAATGTTTACTTACCCCAGGTCTTCTCACTTGGCACAATTGCTTCATAGTGCAAAGAAGTTCATAAGCCTTTTGGTCAAGTTTCTTCTCAGAATTTCCACCTGCAATCATAAAGATAGCTATTTAAACTGCATTTTGTGATTAGATTTGTTTACTCTTTATGAGAATTGAAAAGAATCACCCCTTATATATTAAGGAAAAACTAGTTTAACAAAGCAAAACAAAAAAATGTTAACTAACCTTGTTTACAGGGTTTGGTTACATGCAGAAGAATAATGGTATCCTGGCTTTGAACAGTGTGAGAGAGTGCCCAATGGAGAGCACCCTTTGATTCAGGGCTCGAATCAACTACAACCATGACTCGGTTGCCACATTCTGTCTCTGGCTCCAACGTTGCTCTATTGAAATCCTTTTCACTGCTTTTGCTGGAAAACTCAGTTTTTTCATATGTTTTAGTGGAATTGTACCTTCTCTTGCATTGATGAAATGGCGAACGAACTCGAACATTAACCGAGATGCGACCCACGCAGGAACCTGGCGATCTGGTGCGTGCTACAATCATCTTCTCTATGGGCTAGTACTCTCTGTGTCAGAGTGTGTGTGTGAGGGCACCTATATGTGTGTGTCAAGAGTGTGGGAGAGGAGCGGCAAGAATTTCATGGGCCAAGATCTAGATCATGTGTGATTGTGGTTGCGGAGATGGTTGTCTTGCTGACTTTGTAAGTACGTGCTATAAGGTCGTGCATTCATTTTTTTGTTTCGTTTGTTTTCAATGGTGGGGTTCTTCGTCAACATGCCTGCCACGAAGCTGTAGACCCCTAGCAAATTTTGGGGGTTTTTAATTTTTATTTTTTTGTGGCAAGTACCAGTCTTAAGCTGAAGGTCCGGTATAATTAGGATAATTTTAGAAAGTATTTTAAAACTATTATCTTATGATTTGAATTTGGTAATAAATGTTCTCAATAAACTAATACACTACATTTGGAAGTTATCGTGTTCGTTTTAAGTTTATGCTATAGACATAAGCCCAAAAGACATGTTGTTAGATTATTAATAGAAATTACTGAAATAAGGAATGTTCTCGTACTTGGCCGGACATTAAACAAGCCAAAAATTTAAAAAATTGTGTACTAATAAAAAATATAAAAACTATCATATATTTACAGAGTATTCATTTTTTTTTTGTGAAGAATAGAGAATATTCATTCAACATCTCATCATTCANTAAAAAATTGTGTACTAATAAAAAATATAAAAACTATCATATATTTATAGAGTATTCATTTTTTTTTTGTGAAGAATAGAGAATATTCATTCAACATCTCATCATTCATCCAAGAATAGGAAGCAGGAAAAAGAAACCAAGATATCAATCATAGCTCAAGAAACATGTTCAAAACAAATCAAAAAAAAAAAAAATTCATGTTTATAATGCATAATGAATAATTCGAAATGTGTCGGATTTCTTCAAAACTGGACCTCTTTATAAACCTCAACTAAACTTTTCTATCAACAAAGTCAAACAATTTTTTAGTCCTCATTTCTAAAATGTGTTTGTTAAGTGTGTTTTCGTTGTGGTTCTGACCTGCTATTTGCCTTGTAGNAATAAAAATTCATGTTTATAATGCATAATGAATAATTCAAAATGTGTCGGATTTCTTCAAAACTGGACCTCTGTATAAACCTCAACTAAAATTTTCTACCAACAAAGTCAAACAATTTTTTAGTCCTCATTTCTACAATGTGTTTGTTAAGTGTGTTTTCGTTGTGGTTCTGACCTGCTATTTGCCTTGTAGGTTTTCACCCTTTTTTGGATGCTGCAGAGGCTGGGAGACCAGCCCTAGCTAAAGCTTGCAGACTTAAGCCTTTTTCCATCTTGGTAGCCAAGGAAAAGCTTGTCGAGTACTAGTTTGGACCTCTTTTCGAGGCTTTCCTTGCTTGGAGTGTCCTCCAAAACTCGAGCTTCCTATCTAGGCAATTGACCAGATGGATCAGAGGCTTGTAAGGGAGAGATTTTCTGTGGAAGAAGAGATTTGTGAAGACCTCCAAGATCCTTTCTTCAAAGAGGTCAAAATTGGAGTTTGATCCCTCGGGGCATGTAGGGGTAGCTCTGACCTCCCCTGATTCTACTTTGGCCCTTTCTTTGAGACCCGACTTGAGTCCCATAGGAGGGCTCGAGGTTGCTGGAGTTGAGTCTAGCGAGACTGTTTTGGCCCCTTTTTCAACAACGCTCCCTAAAGGGTTGGAGACTGCGAAGGAGTTTATCAGAATGGATACTAGGGATAGTGGGTTTCTCCCCGATCTCAAGGTGGTTATGGCTTCGCTTATTGACTTGGTTCTCGCTGTGGACCCTAAGGAGACCACGAAAACCAACTTCAAGCGAAAGGCACAGCATGCCCTTCGGAGTTTGGCTGAGGTATCATGTCATTTCCTTGTTTTCTTGAGCTAGCTTCTTACTCTTATATTGTTCTTAGTTGCTCATCATACACACCTCTACTGCTAGGCTTTGGCTTGTATCAAGGGGATGGAGTCCAATCACAAGTACTTGTCAAGCGCGCTGGCAGGTCAATCTTCCTAGCAAGCTCCTCTCCGCTTAGAACTTGAGAAGGCCCAGCTTGCTGAACAGAAGCCAAGGAATGAACTTGTCGCTATGGAGCATGAGTTGGTTGAAGCACTGGATGCCATGGATGTAGCCAAGGCTAAGAAGCACTTGGCTGAGCAGAAAATCATGGTCTTTAACGTTGAGTTGAAGGAGGCAAGGTGGGAAAAAATCGAGTGGAGTAGAAACCTTCAAGATGATGGAGATTCCGCCAAGAGGAAGGGTGGCAAGCTAAAGGCAAAAGAAGAAGAATTGAAATTCAAGAACAGAAAGATCGTCGAGCTCCTTGATGAGAATGCCTCTGTCTTTGTGCAAGGGTTCATGAACTTCCAGGAGGTCGAGAGGGTGTACCCTGATCTAGATCTGGACTCCTTCGAGCTAGACTTTGAGGTGTTAAAGCCTAAGGAGCCTTCAGAGGGGTCAGGAGCTGAGCTACTAATGAAGTGGACAACNAGGGGTTCATGAACTTCCAGGCGTAGGTCGAGAGGGTGTACCCTGATCTAGATCTGGACTCCTCCGAGCCAGACTTTGAGGTGTTAAAGCCTAAGGAGCCTTCAGAGGGGTCAGGAGCTGAGCTACTAATGAAGTGGACAACCTGAGCTCATTGCATAGTCTTGTTTATAGATCTTTGAATTTTCATTAAGACCTATACCCCTGACATTTGTGGATTGGACTTGTAACAAAACTCGTGTTTCTTTTAATTTTAGCCTTTCTTTTTATTTCTGATGTTTCTTCACACTGCTTTTCATTTTGGATGGTTCTGTGTGCTTACCTATTTGTCATCTCTATCTTTCTTTCTCTCTCCCCTCCTTTTTTGTTGCACCTTCAATGACTTTAAGGCTTGGAGGCACGAGAGGAGTAAACTTTGGTCCTCTAAGTTGCTTTGACCATTGTTTGTAGGCGTTAAGGCCCTCATTCAGAGGTGCAGATGATTAACCCTAAATAGTGCATAAGTGAATTAGGGTTTAGGTTAATTATGAGCATAAATTAGGTTAAAATGATTAATTTATAAAGTATTTGAGTTAATGTATAGTTTGTATATTTTTTAGGGTTTCAAGGATAAATACAGAAGTTTAATAGGATCAAAGTGTAGAGGTTGAATGAAGCAAGGGTGGCAAGTGTAACTTATAAGTCAACAAAGTCAACGAATAAGGCTACCAAGCATGGAAATCCAGAGGTTTAGCACCGTCCGAATGGTGATGGTGGCTTCCGGACGGTGGCTAAACCACCTTTGCCCTCTTTTTCCTCCCATTGGTCAATTTGAGTGACGGAAGGCCCTGATTGGTTAACTTGGGTGTCAGCCACCCTTGGAGCCCTCATTGGTGCTTATAAATAGCTTTATTCATCCAGTTTTCAGGGGGATTAGTAAGAGTTCAGGCCATCTCAGGGAAGGAGAGAAAAAAGGGAAGGAAAGAGAGAAAGAGAGACTTTAGGGTGTGTTTCAGTCAGAGAAAGAGCGAAGCCCAACCTTAATACTCCTCAACCAAAATTTTCTCCACTTCTACAATTTTTTTTATCCTTTCTACTTGGAGGGTTGAACCTCTCCCACTTTTGCCCCCTAGCGGTAATAAGAGTGGCAATGTTTTAGCTATTCCTCAAGTAAGGTCTTTGTGCATTTTGTTTTTGGTTGTAATGGGATTATCTCATTCTTCTTGCTTGTCTATAGCAATGAACCATGAATAGTCAATTTATACTCTTTGNTTTTTATCCTTTCTACTTGGAGGGTTGAACCTCTCCCACTTTTGTACCCTAGCGGTAATAAGAGTGGCAATGTTTTAGCTATTCCTCAAGTAAGGTCTTTGTGCATTTTGTTTTTGGTTGTAATGGGATTATCTCATTCTTCTTGCTTGTCTATAGCAATGAACCATGAATAGTCAATTTATACTCTTTGGTGAAGTGTGAAAGCATGTGTAATACTATTTAAGTTATGGAAATGCTAATGTTTTATTTATGTGTTAATGTTTATAACTCCCTTAATTGATGAATGGTTATTATTATAATATGCTCATGGTTATGAACACCGAGCAAAACTTATTGCTATATACCATTTTATCTATAAGTTATTCCATACTTCATGTATGATTTAGTGATGCATATAGATGGGTTTTATGTAACAGTTGGGAGATTGGTTATAGATGGATTAAATCTCGTCATAGCCAATGCTTTTGATTCAATGCATAAACCGGAACTCCATCTTCATTAAATCATCAACCTACCAATCAAATAGCAAGATTAAACCTTTTGAATGGTTCACCTTTGGGTTTACTAAGGTTATTTGATTATTCTATGGTACAAAGAACAGTTGGCTAACCTAACCAGTTGTTGTGATATGGTTCAATTATACATTAAACCTACTGATTGACTTTTCTGTAAAATGGGAGTTAATTGTTGTAAGGTGGCATTTTCATAAATGGGCAAAATAATGTATGTTGGATCCCCAAACTAAGGAGTACCTTTTATCATTGTTATTCAAAACTTAGTTAAGTGTTTATTTGATAATTCTATGCTTAGACTACAAGCTATTCCATTTCTCACTACACACACGACAACCTTACCTTTTTTCTGTTTTGAATACAAATAATTAGTTCCCTATGGGTTCGACCTTGGACTTAACCGAGAAACATTATAATTTAACAACTTATACTTGAGTGTATGATTTAAATTAGATCAGATCAAGCTTTTTGGCTCCGTTGCCCGGGAGTTACGGTGATTTCAAAAATGAACAAGGAAGTTTTCTAGTTGTATTATATATGTATACACTGTTTGTTGTATTTTAATTGTTTATGTCTGTTAAGTCATTAGTAGGGTCTAAAAATCAATCTAGTACTTCATTTTCTTCGTGTTCATCATCAAACTCTTTTTAGTTCAACAAGACTAATAATAATCAAAGAAAATAAGAGATAGTTTGGAATGTAAGACCTTTAAGAGAATATTTGCATCCCACATGCACTAGTGTCCCTTCATGTTTTATTTTTCCCACTAACACTCCAAATTTTAACATTAAAGCAGGGACAATACAACATTTACCACAATTTTCATGGTCTTGAGTATGAAAACCCTTAGTTGAATATGAAAGAATTTGAGGAGGTAAAGTGGTGCATTGCAAGATAATTCTAAAATAGCCCGGTTGAAAATTTTTCCTTTTTCTTTGAAGGATAAAGCTGGACAGTGGCTTAATTCTTTAAAAGCTCAATCCAATCCAACTTGGCAAGTTTTGCAAACTGAATTTTTTAAAAAATAAATTTCCTATGCACTGCACTAATACATTCAGACGTTAAATCATGAATTTTTCTATGAAAGAAGGAGGAAATTTTTATCAATATTGGAAAAGATTTAAGTATCTTCTTCAAGCTTGCCCACATCATGCATTTGAGAATTGGACTTTAGTTGGTTTCTTTTATAATGTCCTCCCATTGACAATGCATTAGTTTATTAAAATAGTGGCCCAGGGAGAATTCATGGGTAAGAGCCTCGATGGGGTATTCAAGTTTTTTATACCATTTATGAGTGTTCCCAAATGTGGGACTTGATCTCGCCAAATATTGTCGAAACCAAACCATCTTCATCCCAAGGAGGGAAATATGTGTTAAAAGAGGATGATGGCCTAAGGGCCAGAATGGCTACTTTTTCTTGAAAGCTAGAAGTTCTAGAGATGAAAAAAGTCAAGGAAGTTTCTATTATGTCACCCATTAATCAGTTGTGTGGAATCTGTGCTTTGTTAGGACATCCCACGGGGGAATTTTCCACCATTCTAGCATTCAAAGAGCTCTTGATGGAACAAACCAATGTCATTTCAAACTTTAATAATTCTTATTCGAATCCCTATTCTAAAACCTATACTCTAGGGTGGTAGAATCAATCGAATTTTAGTTGAAAAAATACATAGCTGATATGTCAGCCACCAAGTCCACCATCGCTACAACCTCAAACTCAGCAGCCATATTAGCCTTGTTTACCCCCACACAAGATAAGTCTAGAGGACACCATGAATCACTTCATTCAAAGTCAAATAAGTTTAAATACTCGGTCTACTCATGCATTCAATGATTTCAAAGCTCAAACTTTACAAAATATTGAGGATATAAAGTGTCATCTAGCCAAGTTGACCCAGTCTTCTCTGAGCACAACAAAGAAGGAAAAATTCCTATGTTAACCTAAACCTCTATAGGGTCAAAACCAGGCTAAAGTTGTGTCTTCCAAACCTTCTTTGAGTTAAGTACAAGCAAATACCATACTGAGAAGTGAAAATGTGATTGACAAAACCATTGAACTTGTATTGTTCAACATCCACTAGGAGAAGTCCCAATATATCTAGGTCCCCCTTCTAGAAGGGCCATGGGTTGACTACTGGCGTGAGTTGCTCCAGTAGGTAGTGCAGCAAATTCCTATGGATCTAGCATGCTTGATACTTCTTCAATATTTCCTTTGAGCCTTTCATCACCGTGGACAAGAAGTATTCCTATCGGAGCGCTTTGCTAACCAAGGTCCGAGCTCTGATATGGTTCCTGCATATGTCTTCATGTATTTTCCTCAGTACATAGTCTGCCTCAAAGCTTTATGACACATTTCAGCATTGGGAATAAAAAAATACATTTATAAAGTTTACCTTGCACCATGGTGAACCAGGACGTTTGATTTTTAGCTTAGTTTTTTCCTTTTGGTCTTGTGGAAGATCTCTGTTTTGTAATAGGTGAGGATGGGGTCAATCCAAGATGTGCTCTTCTCAACGGGCATGACTTTGTCTTCGTCGAGTCAGACACCTAATTTGAGTAAAAGTTGAATAGGCGTCATCCTGAGCAGGTCCTGTTTGGTTGTTGTAGCAAACTTTGCAAAGGCATTTGCTCGACAATTTTATTCTTATGAGATCAGGACGAGCTCGGTATGCACAAATTTTTTGAGTAAGTCTTGAACCTTCCTTAAGTACAAATTCATCTTATCCTATTAGGCTACGTACTCTTCGTCGATTTGCTTGACCACCAACTAGGAGTCGTTTGTGAATAACAAGTTGGGCCTCCATTAATAGAGCCAAGTTGAGCTTGACTATGAGGATTTCATGCTCAGCGTCGTTGTTGGAGGCTTGGAAGTTGAACTTGAGCACATATTCAAGGTTGTACCCCTCGGGAAATGTTAAGATAAGGTCGGCTCCACTTCTCTGTGCGTTCAAAGTGCCATCTACATACAATTTCCAAGTCGAGACGTCTGCGACGAGTTTGGGATTTTTGGGTTGGTTTTCAATCTGGTAGGTGAATTCTATGATAAAGTCGGCCAATGCCTAGCCTTCGATGGTCGTCCTAGGCTTGAACATTATATCGAACTTGCTGAGTTTCATGGCCCACTTGATTAACCTGCCTGACGAATCTGGCTTATGAAGGACTTGCCTCATTGGCTGGTCAGTTGGAATTTTAATGGTGTGGGCTTGGAAGTATAGCCTTAGTCTCTACAAAAGTAGATAAGTTGTTGTGCTTTCTTCTTATCCCACACTAGGGCGTCGCTAATAGAAAATTCATACACTACAACGTACAAAGTCAAGACCTCTCCCTCTCTTGGACTTTTTACCACCCGAGCGGAGGCCAGGTCAGCTTTCAAGGCTTGGAAAGCCTCCTCACATTTCTCATTCCACTGGAAAACTACTTTTAAGGAACTTGAAGAACGGTTGACACTTCTTACTAGAGGGCGACACAAACTAATTAAGTGTTGTAATTCTTTCTAGTGAAGCATTATACTTCCCTAGTGTTGGTGGGTGACTTCATTTCTATGATTGAATGTACTTTTTTAGGTTGGCCTCGATTGCTCACGATGAAGCCCAAGAACTTTCAGGCTAATAATCCGAAAGCGCACTTGCCTGGGTTCAATTTCATCCTATACTTTTGCATGATTTCGAAGGATTCTAGGAGATGTTAGATATGAAGTTATACTCAGAGGGACTTGAATAGCATGTTGTCTATATACACCTCAATCATCTAACCAAGCTTCACTTGGAACATGTGGTTGACCAGCCTTTGGTAAGTGGCCCTGGCATTCTTCAGGCCGAAGGCATAACCTAGTAAGAAAAAGTGCCTTGCTCAATAACACAGGAGGTCTTTTCCTAATTGCTGGGATCCATCTTAATCTGGTTGTATTCTAAGAAGGCATCCATGAAATTTAAGAGCTTGTGCCCCACTCTGGCGTCAACTATGAGGTTGATTCGGGGCAGAGGGAAGCTGTCCTTGGGGTAGGCTCGGTTTAGATTGGTAAAGTCGAAGCATAGTTGCCATTTCATAATATTCTTCGTGACCAATACCACGTTGGCTAGCCAGGTTAGGTGGTCGACCTCCTTGATGGCGTTGGCGCGTAGTAGTTTAGCCACCTCTTCATTAATTGCCTTTTGTCTTTTTGGGGTAAAACTTCTTCTCTTCTACTTGATTGGCTTGCCGTTTAGGTGTAAGCTAAGTTTGTGAACTATAACCTTGGGTTTGATTCCCTCCATATCCTCTTGCTTCCAAGAAAAAAATTTGACATTCTCCTTCAAGAAATGAATCAACTGCTCCTTAATGTCTTGGAGTAGCATGGAGCCTACGAAGACCACGTGCCCGGGGTCTTCGTCTATCCAAACTAGTCCAAATCCTCTAAGGGGTGGGCCTAGTCTCGACCTCTTTTCTCATGTCTAGGTCGTCTAACTGTATAGATTTCATCTCATTTTTGTCTTATTGAGGCAATGTAACATTCCCTGGCAAATAGGTCGGTCCCCTCGTACCAGCCCCACTCCATTTTCGATCGGGAATTTCATGACTAAAGTAAGCCAAAATGACTGCTTTGATAGACTTTAAAGAGGGTCTGCCGAGCAGGACGTTGCATGCTGAGGGTGTATACACAATGAGGAAGCGAACCGTGGTGGTGACCTGACAAGGGTGGCTCCGTAGAGTGAGAACGAGCTTAATCGACCCCACAGACATGAATCTCTTACTCAAGAAACCTAATAGATAGGTCCTCATAGGTTCGNCAGGGACAATACAACATTTACCACAATTTTCATGGTCTTGAGTATGAAAACCCTTACTTGAATATGAAAGAATTTGAGGAGGTAAGTGGTGCATTGCAAGATAATTCTAAAATAGCCCGGTTGAAAATTTTTTCTTTTTCTTTGAAGGATAAAGCTGGACAGTGTCTTAATTCTTTAAAAGCTCAATCCAATCCAACTTGGCAAGTTTTGCAAACTGAATTTTTAAAAAAATAAATTTCCTATGCACTGCACTAATACATTCAGACGTTAAATCATGAATTTTTCTATGAAAGAAGGAGGAACTTTTTATCAATATTGGAAAAGATTTAAGTATCTTCTTCAAGCTTGCCCACATTATGCATTTGAGAATTGGACTTTAGTTGGTTTCTTTTATAATGTCCTCCCATTGACAATGCATTAGTTTATTAAAATAGTGGCCCAGGGAGAATTCATGGGTAAGAGCCTCGATGGGGTATTCAAGTTTTTTATACCATTTATGAGTGTTCCCAAATGTGGGACTTGATCTCGCCAAATATTGTCGAAACCAAACCATCTTCATCCCAAGGAGGGAAATATGTGTTAAAAGAGGATGATGGCCTAAGGGCCAGAATGGCTACTTTTTCTTGAAAGCTAGAAGTTCTAGAGATGAAAAAAGTCAAGGAAGTTTCTATTATGTCACCCATTAATCAGTTGTGTGGAATCTGTGCTTTGTTAGGACATCCCACGGGGGAATTTTCCACCATTCTAGCATTCAAAGAGCTCTTGATGGAACAAACCAATGTCATTTCAAACTTTAATAATTCTTATTCGAATCCCTATTCTAAAACCTATACTCTAGGGTGGTAGAATCAATCGAATTTTAGTTGAAAAAATACATAGCTGATATGTCAGCCACCAAGTCCACCATCGCTACAACCTCAAACTCAGCAGCCATATTAGCCTTGTTTACCCCCACACAAGATAAGTCTAGAGGACACCATGAATCACTTCATTCAAAGTCAAATAAGTTTAAATACTCGGTCTACTCATGCATTCAATGATTTCAAAGCTCAAACTTTACAAAATATTGAGGATATAAAGTGTCATCTAGCCAAGTTGACCCAGTCTTCTCTGAGCACAACAAAGAAGGAAAAATTCCTATGTTAACCTAAACCTCTATAGGGTCAAAACCAGGCTAAAGTTGTGTCTTCCAAACCTTCTTTGAGTTAAGTACAAGCAAATACCATACTGAGAAGTGAAAATGTGATTGACAAAACCATTGAACTTGTATTGTTCAACACCCACTGGGAGAAGTCCCAATATATCCAGGTCCCCCTTCTAGAAGGGCCATGGGTTGACTACTCGCGTGAGTTGCTCCAGTAGGTAGTGCAGCAAATTCCTATGGATCTAGCATGCTTGATACTTCTTCAATATTTCCTTTGAGCCTTTCATCACCGTGGACAAGAAGTATTCCTATCGGAGCGCTTTGCTAACCAAGGTCCGAGCTCTGATATGGTTCCTGCATATGTCTTCATGTATTTTCCTCAGTACATAGTCTGCCTCAAAGCTTTATGACACATTTCAGCATTGGGAATAAAAAAAATACATTTATAAAGTTTACCTTGCACCATGGTGAACCAGGACGTTTGTTTTTTAGCTTAGTGTTTTCCTTTTGGTCTTGTGGAAGATCTCTGTTTTGTAATAGGTGAGCATGGGGTCAATCCAAGATGTGCTCTTCTCAACGGGCATGACTTTGTCTTCGTCGAGTCAGACACCTAATTTGAGTAAAAGTTGAATAGGCGTCATCCTGAGCAGGTCCTGTTTGGTTGTTGTAGCAAACTTTGCAAAGGCATTTGCTCGACAATTTTATTCTTATGAGATCAGGACGAGCTCGGTATGCACAAATTTTTTGAGTAAGTCTTGAACCTTCCTTAAGTACAAATTCATCTTATCCTATTAGGCTACGTACTCTTCGTCGATTTGCTTGACCACCAACTAGGAGTCGTTTGTGAATAACAAGTTGGGCCTCCATTAATAGAGCCAAGTTGAGCTTGACTATGAGGATTTCATGCTCAGCGTCGTTGTTGGAGGCTTGGAAGTTGAACTTGAGCACATATTCAAGGTTGTACCCCTCGGGAAATGTTAAGATAAGGTCGGCTCCACTTCTCTGTGCGTTCAAAGTGCCATCTACATACAATTTCCAAGTCGAGACGTCTGCGACGAGTTTGGGATTTTTGGGTTGGTTTTCAATCTGGTAGGTGAATTCTATGATAAAGTCGGCCAATGCCTAGCCTTCGATGGTCGTCCTAGGCTTGAACATTATATCGAACTTGCTGAGTTTCATGGCCCACTTGATTAACCTGCCTGACGAATCTGGCTTATGAAGGACTTGCCTCATTGGCTGGTCAGTTGGAATTTTAATGGTGTGGGCTTGGAAGTATAGCCTTAGTCTCTACAAAAGTAGATAAGTTGTTGTGCTTTCTTCTTATCCCACACTAGGGCGTCGCTAATAGAAAATTCATACACTACAACGTACAAAGTCAAGACCTCTCCCTCTCTTGGACTTTTTACCACCCGAGCGGAGGCCAGGTCAGCTTTCAAGGCTTGGAAAGCCTCCTCACATTTCTCATTCCACTGGAAAACTACTTTTAAGGAACTTGAAGAACGGTTGACACTTCTTACTAGAGGGCGACACAAACTAATTAAGTGTTGTAATTCTTTCTAGTGAAGCATTATACTTCCCTAGTGTTGGTGGGTGACTTCATTTCTATGATTGAATGTACTTTTTTAGGTTGGCCTCGATTGCTCACGATGAAGCCCAAGAACTTTCAGGCTAATAATCCGAAAGCGCACTTGCCTGGGTTCAATTTCATCCTATACTTTTGCATGATTTCGAAGGATTCTAGGAGATGTTAGATATGAAGTTCTACTCAGAGTGACTTGAATAGCATGTTGTCTATATACACCTCAATCATCTAACCAAGCTTCACTTGGAACATGCGGTTGACCAGCCTTTGGTAAGTGGCCCTGACATTCTTCAGGCCGAAGGCATAACCTAGTAAGAAAAAGTGCCTTGCTAAATAACAAAGGAGGTCTTTTCCTAATTGTTGGGATCCATCTTAATCTGGTTGTATTCTAAGAAGGCATCCATGAAATTTAAGAGCTTGTGCCCCACTCTGGCGTCAACTACGAGGTTGATTCGGGGCAGAGGGAAGCTGTCCTTGGGGTAGGCTCGGTTTAGATTGGTAAAGTTGAAGCATAGTTGCCATTTCATAATATTCTGCGTGACCAATACCACGTTGGCTAGCCAGGTTAGGTGGTCGACCTTCTTGATGGCGTTGGCGCGTAGTAGTTTAGCCACCTCTTCATTAATTGCCTTTTGTCTTTTTGGGGTAAAACTTCTTCTTTTCTACTTGATTGGCTTGCCGTTTAGGTGTAAGCTAAGTTTGTGAACTATAACCTTGGGTTTGATTCCCTCCATATCCTCTTGCTTCCAAGAAAAAAAGTCGACATTCTCCTTTAAGAAATGAATCAACTGCTCCTTAATGTCTTGGAGTAGCATGGAGCCTACGAAGACCACGTGCCCGGGGTCTTCATCTATCCAAACTAGTCCAAATCCTCTAAGGGGTGGGCCTAGTCTCGACCTCTTCTCTCATGTCTAGGTCATTTAACTGTATAGATTTCATCTCATTTTTGTCTTATTGAGGCAATGTAACATTCCCTGGCAATAGGTCGGTCCCCTCGTACCAGCCCCACTCCATTTTAGATCGGGAATTTCATGACTAAAGTAAGCCAAAATGACTGCTTTGATAGACTTTAAAGAGGGCTTGCCGAGCAGGACGTTGCATGCTGAGGGTGTATACACAACGAGGAAGCGAACCGTGGTGGTGACCTGACAAGGGTGGCTCCGTAGAGTGAGAACGAGCTTAATCGACCGCACAGACATGAATCTCTTACTCAAGAAACCTAATAGATAGGTCCTCATAGGTTCGAGTTTGGATGTGTCTTTGCCGATCTATTTGAAAGTCGAGAGGAAAATAATGTCGGTCGAGCTGCCGTTATCGATGAGGACGCGATGAACGGTCTTGTTTGCAATGGTAGTGTTTATGACTAGGGATCTTCATGGGGGAGCTAGCATCCCTCAAAGTTGGCATTCGAGAAGATTATTTCAGAATCTTCTGAACCATTTGGATGTTAAGAAAGTAATTTGATCTGGCTCTACTAGCATGTGCCTTCCTGGCTTAGCTAGACTCTTCTCCCCCAGTGAAACCTCTTGAAATGACCCTGATCTCCCCCAAGGCTTGCTGGTGTTGTTGTTGGGATGGATCTACATCTCGGCTATTTTGATCTCTTTCTCCCCTGGCCAAGAAGTGTCTCAATTGGCCCCACTAGATGAGGTACTCTATCTCCTTCTTGAGTTGGATGCCATCATCGGTACTATGACCATGGTCTTTGTGGAAGTGAAAATACTTGGCGAGGTCACACCTCTAAGGATCAAAATTTATTCTAGGAGGCCACTTGACGAATCTCTCATTTTGAACCTCACGGAGGACTTGAGAGATGGTGGCATTGAGGGGGGTGAGGCGATCTGGTGCGTGCCATGACTAGAGCTCTTGAGGCAGTGGTCCTAGGCGGTCTCTAAAGTTTCCCCTCCATTTGGGGGATGGCTCTTTCTCCCTTCTCGGGGATTGATCTTGCCTTCGTTCACTCCTCGAGCAACGATCTTTCCTTTTTTTCTTGCCCACAGCTTAGGTCAATGCACCTCCTTTCATGTGAAGTGTCATTTTTCGTTGATGCACTTCTCAGCCTTAGAGAGGACCTCACCATCATCATCAGGGGGTGTTTGGTTCTTGCTTGACGTTCAAGAGGTGGTAAGATGGCTTTCGATAGGTTCATGCCCCAATGAAATGAGACATGAACTAGATGGCCCAATGAAATGAGACAAGAACTGGATCGAGAGTTATCAAAAGGAAGAGATCGATGCCAATGCTAGCCTATTGAACCAAGCTATTGCTGATCCCTTTAGGGTGATGATGAAAGCTCGACAGCGAACAGGGTTTTAATAGCCATGGAGCTTCTTTTGGTTTTTGTACGCATTATGGTGTTCCACGGGGTCTTTAGTCCCGACGAACACCTCTATCTATAATATCTTAAACTTTTGAGGAAGTGGGAAGTGTAAGACCTATGTAGTGAAAAGGGATTCAGTTTGCTGGGCCAAAGTGTCTATAGTCACAGGAGCTTTACCTTTCACCACTTCTTTTACATTTCCCAAATCTTGATGGAATTCCCAAAATCTCCGCTCCCAGAACTAGTCCATGACATTTGGCAGAGGAGGGGGAACACAGTCACCTTTTGGAATGGCTCTAGTACNACCACTTCTTTTACATTTCCCAAATCTTGATGGAATTCCCAAAATCTCCGCTCCCAGAACTAGTCCATGACATTTGGCAGAGGAGGGGGAACACAGTCATCTTTTGGAATGGCTCTAGTACGGTCTCGAGCTTCATCTTCTACTCTTTCTCCTAGTTATTTCTAGCGGTGATTTTCTCTGGAATGACTGTAGGGGTGGACGTTGGTGACCCCATTCGGAGGAGGTAGGTTTTGACAATCTTGAAAAAGGTGATTGTTCTCAACTGGTTGTGCAGGAGGCACAAGGGGCACATGTGGCGCTTGGTGAAGATTGTGCACCTGAATCAAGGCGATGAGGTCTTGGTTTTGCTTCGTCAACTACATCGCGGTCCGGTGGTACATCTCCAATTCGTTAGTAGGATTGGGGTCTACCACCGGGGGATCGTTCTCTAGGTTCACCATCGGGATTGGGAAACTTCCCAACTAGTTTTTGAGGACGGTCCCTAGTTGGTTTTGCAACGTCTACTGGTTTCTAAGAGCTTTACTCATGTTTCGAGTAGAGAACATCAACTACCAAATCGATGGAGAAAACTAAGAAGAAATTATGAAAATCGTTCCCACAAACTACGCCAAGCCAATGGTGCCCAAAATTAATGAGCCCTAGTTGCAACACAAGATCGGGGTAAGTCCGATGAGCATGTAGATGTATGAGTGGGTGTGTGCGGGAGAAAGTGTGTGTTGTGGGTGATCAACAAAGTAAAAACGAAGTTTAAGTGGTTCACTTTAACCGAAAGACTAATATTACATGCACTGTAAGGGAAGTTCTTACTCCATGAGCATTGATTGTATTACTTGGGGGAGACGATAATTGTTACAAAGTGTTACACTTGAAGCTGTTACATGGTATTGCTTGATTCTCTCTTTCTTTTTTAGTTTTTAGGTTTCCTCTCTTGTGCCCTATAGGACCCTTAGTTATTTATACTATATTGCCTAGGGTTTCATGTTTGTCCTTATTTGTTGATCCTATGGTATCCTTTTGTCTCTTTCTGCATCTTGGCACTGTGGTTCCCAGAACATTTTTGTATCCACTACTCGTATTCTATTGCACTTGATCTGTCTCCACTATCTGTGCGTTTCAGTTCATCATAGTAGTCAGACAGTGTTTCCTTGTCCCCTATTCATGTGTTATGTTGCAGCTTTTTTGGTTGACCTAACGCCGGGCTCCCATCTCCCGAGCTCGTACCCATATCGAGCTCATTAATATCAAACTTCCCTAGAATTGGGTCGTAGTCTAGTTCGAGCCCAAGAAATATGGTTTAAATGGGCTTCTTGGACTGCTTCCTGTCAACTCCTAAGGTTTTGGGCTCTAAAAAGAGTGCAGACTTTAAAGTGATCATTATCACATTATTTAAATAGTTCTTTTGTTTTTTTTCCCCCCCTCAGAGAACCGATTGTACTTTTTATCATTTATTATGACATTTCCAACAAAGTGTTTTATTTGTAAATGTTGACTTTCGAGTAAACTACGTAATCTGTCTTTTTTGGTTCCATTACATTATTAAATTATTTATGCTCTTGCGCATATTTTTTTAACTCTCGAGGGATAAATCGATGTCCAAACATAATATACCAAGAAGCAATACGTGTGATCACCATATAGATGATACAAGAATTATTAACCAGAGGGTCAACTTTTTGTAGCGNATGTCCAAACATAATATACCAAGAAGCAATACGTGTAATCACCATATAGATGATACAAGAATTATTAACCAGAGGGTCAACTTTTTGTAGCGTGTGATTTATATGGCGTCAGCGTCATATGTTAAGCTTAACTACACCAGTGTCGGATAGTCGTGACCAACATTTACGATGTTTTGTTTCTATTAAGAAATTTAGTCCAACTACATCTGGAAGCCTCCAAATATTCAATAATTGTGATATGATTCCAATTCTCGACTTGTATGTTCATTCCTAAAAGTCCACGATTGTGTCTCTCTAACAGACAATAAAACCGTGTGGCCTATCTTGCGCCATATCTATCCTCTTGACAGGTAGACACCCTGATTCAAAACTTTTGTCAACGTTTCACATTAGGATTACGGTAGTGACAGAAAAAATTTAGCATCGTACCCTCAAAATTTATTGTTTTAATTGATATTTTTATAATTTTTGTAAGTTATTTTATAATAAAAAAGTTACGACTTACGTAGGTAATTTATTATAGTTATAGGTGTTTCTATCACTATTTTATAATAAAAANGTAAGTTATTTTATAATAAAAAAGTTACGACTTACGTAGGTAATTTATTATAGTTATAGGTGTTTCTATCACTATTTTATAATAAAAAAAAATCACTGTTACGATAATTATTTTTATTACTTTTATTTGGTTCAAAAAAAAAAATTATTATTATTGTCCACCATTTTTATCACTTTTGTAGGTGTTTTTATCGTTATTGTGACNAAAAAATCACTGTTACGATAATTATTTTTATTACTTTTATTTGGTTCAAAAAAAAAATATTATTATTATTGTCCACCATTTTTATCACTTTTGTAGGTGTTTTTATCGTTATTGTGACAATTAATTTTAACATTTTTTTTAATATCACAACAGTGATAAAAATACTCGTAACAGTGATAAAAATACCCAGAAATATAGTAAATGTCAATACAATACCTTTTTTTTTGTGGTACAACATAAAACTTGTTCAATGAATTTTGATATCGTTGAATATTATGACAAATATTTCAGGTCTCTTTATTTGTCATGTGAGATATCGTCCACCAAACTTTAATGAATCTACAACTTAATCTTCATGCATTCCAGCACAATGTCGTCTAACTTAGTTGAACTTCACTCACATGTGTGACATCTGTGAAACAAAACTCCAACATTATTAGGAATTCATCTAGATTAATGAATTAATAAAGCTTTATTCCTAATTCATTGTCTAAGTAAAACACATGATCGGTTAGTGAGCATTTTAACTGTATCTTTTCTAATTTTTTTAAATACTCCCCCTTATTTTTGTTTCACTTATTCTCTTATAACTTCAATTAACACGATTCTGAAATTCGTACTTTATATATTATGTTTCTAAACTTGTGTAGCGTATCTCTTTGAGCTTTACTTGGGATCAATGACATTAAGCATATGGTACTCTCGATAATTGAAGTCCAATTGATACTTAGACATTTATTTTGTGCCTCACCTTTTTAAGTTTTGTCACATTGAACTATTTTCTCACAATTGGCTATTTGGCATCTTTTAAGGGATATGAGACTTTAATAACCCTTAGTCATGCATTCATTTATCACCAACAGTTGAGTCATGGAAGGTCATTAATCAATTAGGTTAGCTAGACTCCTAGGGTAAAAGACAATTGGTCCAAGGATTAAGTACTAAGACTTATAACCATCAAGTTCTCTATTCCCTAATATTTCTCATTGATCCTCAACTTTGAATTAATGATGGATACACTACAAATCAAATCAAATCAAAGTGTGATTACCATGATAAATAAAGAAAAATAAATAAAAAAAAATCTTTGTGTTTTTTTATTTTTGAATATTTTTGTATTTTTCTTGATTCATAAAACCAAAAAAATATGCTTAAACATGAAACCACTAGGAAATTAAAGCAATTACAATAATCCTAAAATGAATGTTCGACTTGACATCAATAATCTTTTAGGATTACTAATTTTCAGTTGTTTTTGTGTTTTTCATTTATGAAAGAAAAGCCAAACAAAAAAAAAACACAAATAAAAATATGCATAAACAACTTAGTTCCTAATGCATGACATGTCACGATATGTGCGATGCCCAGACCCAATTTCGGGTAATTCCAAGCGCTACTAATACCAATGAATGAATTAATCTCTAGATAGGAAATTTAATTACAATCTTTCAAATCACATTAAAAGTACATAAATAATTCGCCTGTAAAAAAATTATAATTCTTTGACTCGAACTTCTGCCAACTCGAACTCCAAGTTCAAATTGCAACTGAGAGGATAAATACGGGGTGATCATGGCAAAGGCCAATAAGTAATTCAAAGCATAATATAAGAAGTAAAAGAGCAAAGCAATAATTTATCAACTAAACAATAATCAATTGATAACACAAAAATTAGTATGATAAACGGAGCATAAATACATTAAGAGTAATGTTATTTAAATCTAAAAATTTGACTTAATTTGTTGGCATAATGATGTGACTTCACATAAATTTTTGGATCAACACGAAATTTTAATGTTTGGTGGACCCTATAATTAATTCAAAGGTTACAATGAACTAGGTCAATAAATTATGTCAATAAGTTACATCCCAATATCATTTCTCGTAACATTAAATATGTCAACGAAGTCAAACAATCGAATATCCAAAACACTCATGATTTAATACTGAGTCCATATCGAAAATAGGCTAGTCATCGCTCACTGAATTTCAATTTATTCACATACACCCCCAAGGGCCACGAACACTACTATAAACATGACATTGAATGCATGTCACGCACAATGTTGGTAAATCCTCAAGCACTTAACCAAAACTAAGATTACAATGGTCCATCATACGTCAAATGAAATACACGACATAATATCAAAATACTAACAATTAAATGGAATATTCTTATTGAAACTCAAAATCAATCGATACCACAATTACAATACGATAAGGATGATATCAATAATATACTTTTTATAAAGAGATTAAAATAATATATGTTATGTATAAACTACTTACCCGATTCCAAAAATCATCTCAACTTTGAGCCCCCACCATGATACCCACTGATTTTGTACAACCGAGCCCCCTCACTTTCTGTCTTTCTCTCTGTTTCCTTTTTCTAGCGAAGGATGAGCATAATTTTATTTTCTTAAACTATTATATGCACACACCACTTATACACGTATATATATTTGCACAAAAGTATGACAAGTGCACATGGGCTGGCAAGTGGACATGGGAGGAGTGCAACACCAGTCGATGCATAATCTTATTTGACTCACCTTCGAATTCTTTTATTCTTCTTTTCTTTTCTTCCTTTATCTTCTTTTTTAATTTTTTTTAATCGTTCAAGTGAATGACTGCCGTCCAGCATAAAGCAACCATAATTATATTTTACTCTCCCTTGTTTAATTAATTATAAATCAGCCACAAAACTTAAATATTTCTTATTTTTTCTCCTCAAAACTCTTAATATTTTTATACTTCAATTCAATACTTATAAAAATTCAAGATCTCACAATTTAATTATTTAATCACTTTCAAGTTGAGGCTCGATCGTCCCAATCTGCTTCTAGGGATGTTAAGCACTCAAAGAGGTGCAAGAACACCAACAATCTTCCTAAGACTTTCAAATCTAAGTAGGTCAAAAATATGTTGGAAGTTGAAGTAGAAAACTAGATTCATGTTTTAACAAATATCATGATCGAACACCAGTTAGTCCTAGTACTTTGATGTATAACAAAAATCCTGACAAAAAAGGAGATATTGGGAACAAACCACGTTCAAACACCAATCACGTTCGAATAGAGATTGGTTATTGTAATTTGGTGTCTTCTAACAGAAATCAAGACATTGGAAGCTCGAGCCATTCGAACGCCCAGTTAAGTTCGAATGCAAGCATAATTTTAATAACCATCAAAGTCATGATTCCTGTTCAAAAAATGGATGCTATAAATGCCTAAGGACGCCTCCTTAGTCATAGTTTTTTGGTTTAGAAACCTAGAAAACCCTAGAGTGTAAGAGAGAATGAGAGAAAACAAGAATTGGAGGGATTTTGACATAGAAGTCGAATTGAACACGCTAGGGTTTACATCAAACTAAGGATCAAATAGAGGGTTTTGTTCACAAGCCAAAGGCAAACATGTTTTTGCTCACATGGTTATGAGAATGTATATTAAGGTGAATGTGAAGAATACAGCCAATGATGTGAATATGCCTACTAAGACTGGTTCTATTGGTATTTGAAGTTTGATTAAGAGTTCTACCATGTCTCGGGGATCTAGAGTGAGAGGAGTTATGTAGGCTACTGCAACTACTGATGTACCACCACCACCATTTACTTCTTGAGCTACTGTGACTGATAGAGTGACCAAATTGAAGGAAAGAGTGGGAGGTGTGGAGAGGGATGTTTCTAAGAGTAGCTAGGCAGTTGCTAGAGTTGAGGGAAAGGTTGATATGATGACGTTGATTCTGAGGAGGTCATTTGAGCATGTTTTCCCTCGTGAGGCTCCGCCATTTGTTGTTCCACCTTTTTTGCCTTAGTCTTCTACTTCTCGGGCTACATCATTTGCTCATCCTTCTTTTGTACCTCCCCCAAAGACTGTTCTAGATGTTGGGAATGATGATAATGATATGGAGGAGAGTGATGAAGAGCGGAATAATGATATTGGTGATGGAGGTAAGGATGAAGATGATGCAACAAAGGGTGATGACCCTGCTGCTAGTTGATTTCATTAGTCATTGTCTTGTTAAGTCTAGGTAGAAGAACCTTGTAAACCCCCACCTGTTTATAATAATATAATAATTAATTGTTTGGTAATTTAATATATGTGGTGGCGTAGTTATGAACCATATAGGTTATAACCGNGGTAGAAGAACCTTGTAAACCCCCACCTGTTTATAATAATATAATAATTAATTGTTTCGTAATTTAATATATGTGGTGGCGTAGTTATGAACCATATAGGTTATAACCGTAGAAAATGTTAATAGTGTAAAAACAGGGTAAGTATATGAAATTGTTTGGAATCGAACTCGTACCAACTATGTTTGATGTCCAAATGTATGTTGTATAAATTTGGATTTGGTTTGGAAGAGTTTGGAATGGTTTGGAAATGAAAAACAGAGAAAACAGGCAAAACAGTACCGATACAGTGTACCGGTACGATCGAGAGTCTACCATACCGGTACAGTGTACTGGTATGTTACTGTCCAGAGAGTTAAACAAAGCTAGGNGAAGAGTTTGGAATGGTTTGGAAATGAAAAACAGAGAAAACAGGCAAAACAGTACCGGTACAGTGTACTGGTATGTTACTGTCCAGAGAGTTAAACAAAGCTAGGGTTACCATGTTTTAAACAAAGCTAGGGTTAGATAACCATGAAAACTCTTTCCTTGTCATAAAACCCTAGTTTCCAAGAGAAATAGATTTTTTATCTTGATTTTTCCCTTGTTCTTGATTTCAAAACTTTAGTGCTTTGTAATGAACAATAAAAATGGATTGTTGATGATCTCTTGCTTATTTTCCTAGATTGTTCTCTTGTAATACAAATTGTGAAATTTGAGGATTTTGGATTTCCTTGTGATTTGAGAAAATGTTTGTTATTCCATCTCTTGTATGGTTGTTGTGATGGACTTGAATTGCATTCGAGCACTGCCGTAGAGTGTTAGAGGTTAGTCTATCCCAGTGGAGGAGAGATGGTTTCCTAACACTTGTAGTGTTNTGAATTGCATTCGAGCACTGCCGTAGAGTGTTAGAGGTTAGTCTATCCCAGTGGAGGTGAGATGGTTTCCTAACACTTGTAGTGTGTGTTGTTTGTGAGAGCAACCACTATTGTTCATGTAAGTTCGAGGCTGAAGGATGGTATACCTTTTCTGGAAAGGATTCGTCAATGCCGTGAGAGACGGTATAGGCCCTTCCTAAAATGTTTGGGATTGTGTGTTTGTGGTGGGTAAACGAGATAGAATCTTGGTGTAGATTCATGGGAAGCAACCAACATACCTGAGAATGTGGGATTACGTTGTTGAATGATCATTTGATTTCTATCACTCTGACATGTTTATTCCATTCATTTAAATTATTCCTCTTGCTAAACTTAAGATCCATTTAAATGTCCTTATTTTCTTTCAAAATTATGTATGATATTTTGTAAAGTGAGACCGAGCTATTTTATATATTTTTTAAACCTTGTTCGAGTTTGGGAGGATGTTGGTACAGAACTTAATGCTCACCCCCTGCAAACAACACATTTTTCAGATTATATGCTAGAGAAAAAGCTCGGAGTAGATGTAAAGGCACATTGGGAAGCTCCAATAGACGGGAACGTGGAGCCCGAGATGGACGTCTAGAATTATATTCTCTTTTGTCCTAGGTTCTAGACTAGGGAATTTATTTTGAGACAATGTAAATGTTACCATATTTTGTTATTCCGTTGCGAGACAATAGTTAATTCTTTTGGGATGTAATGGTCATGGTTTGACATATTCTTTTGGAATGATGTTATTTTATTTATGAATTTTATTAGTTGCTCTCATGATGTGAATGATTTTAGATTGTGATGCTGTCCAAGAGGGTGTTACAAATTTTTGGTATCAGAGCCTAGACTTTAGGTCTTACATGGGAGCTGTAGGTTATGGATTATCACTAGAGAAGTAGGATTAGGTTGAATAAAATTGTTGAACTAAAATTTTATACACACCTTATGCTTTAGATTAAAAGTATAGTTAGGATGTCTTGTACATCAAGGAAACTAAATTGTGAATTGATGTGCAGGATGGATGAAAGACATGGATGTGGATGTAGACGTGGTTGTGGAGGTCAAGCAAACCCACCACCCACACCACCTCCTGATGTTATGAACGACATTTATCAATGCCTAAGGGAGCTAACCACTCTAGTACAACATCAGAATGGAAACAACAACCACAACGGTGGGATTCATCCCTTAGCTCATGTACCGGGCAATAAGGACGAGAATCGAAGGATGGTAGTTCTTCGAGAATTTCTAAGACAACACCCACCTACTTTCCAAGGAAACTCTAACCCCTTGGATGTGGATAAGTGGATTCACCGAGTGAAGAAGATATTTGATGGCATGGGAGTTATTGAGGATTTGCGGGTTGGTTTGGCTACATACCTATTAGAGGGGGAGGCCGACCATTGGTGGGACTCGGTGAAGAGAATGAGGAACACAGATACACTCACCTGGGAGGAGTTTGACCAAATCTTCCAAGATAAGTACTTTCCTGAATCAATCAGGGACAAGATGAGTGCAGACTTTCTCACTCTATGATAGGGGATCATGACCGTGACAGAGTATGAGAGGAAGTTTGACGAGCTATCCGCCATGGAGTTCATATCTATCGAAGTCAAGAGGGCCAAATGCTTTAAGCAGGGCTTGAGGCCTGCCATTAGGGAGAAGCTTGTGGCTCTCAAGATCCGAGACTATGAGGATCTAGTTGATAGAGCTGCACTGGTGGAGAGAGACACATAGGACAACCAACGACGATAGAACTTTGCAAGGGAAGGTCCGATTCAGACGGGTGCTAGCAGCAGTGGGGTACTGAGGGCAGCACCATATCGTCGCCCAAATCAGGTGGCTGGACAGAGACTTCAGAAAATTCGAGGAGATGGGGTTACTCAAAATCGGACAGGTATTGACCCGCGCCAATGCTTCGCATGTGGAGGTGTTGGGCACTTCAAAAATTACTGCTCATCACTTCCATCAAGGACCAATCAAGCAGTTGGGCAAGTGAATGCAAACAAGCCACCATTACCGAAGCCACTAAATCAGAGACCGTTAGGAGCTATAGCACCCGGTGGTGCCAATCAAGGGAAAATGTTTGCTTTGACTAAACCTGAGGAAGATGCTTCCAATATCGTTGTGAAGGTATTGTTCTTCTCTACAATTCTTGGGCTCGAATTTTATTTGATCCTGGTGCTACTCATTCATTCATATACACAACATATGCTCTTAATTTTGGGATTGAAATTTGAGAAGCTAGAATATGCCCTAAGTGTTGACATGCCTATGGGGGAACAGTTGGATACTAGAATGGTGCGTAGAGGTTGTGTGCTTCGAATTGGAGAGTAAGAATTAATTGTAGATTTGGTTGCATTAGACATGAAGGGGTATGATATAACATTTGGGATGAACTTGTTGTCCACTTTTCATGCGGTAATGGATTGTTTTTGCAAGCAAATTTTATTTCAATTATCAGGAGGGGTAGTTTTCAGTTTCATGAATAATCGAAATTCTTCCCATCCATTTCCAACTACGGGTAGTAGATTCTTGAAAACTAAGGCAGGAAACAAATTGAGTTTCTTGGCTAGCTTAATGGGAGATGATCGGGATAAATCCCTATTGGCGTGGTTTTGATAGTGTCGGATTTTATAGATGTCTTCCCAGCTGAACTACCCGGGTTACCCCCACAGAGAGAGAATGAGTTTAACATTGATCTCTATCCAGGAACCAAACCCATATCCATTGCTCCCTATAGAATGACACCTTTGGAGTTAAAGGAGCTAAGGAAGCAGTTAGACCAACAATTGGCGATTGAGTTTATCCGTTTAAGCACTTCACCTTGGGGAGCCCGGTCCTATTTGTGAAGAAGCATGACGAAACACTTCGGTTATGCACAGACTACCGAAGGTTGAATCGGGTAATAGTGAAGAATAAATATCCATTACGACGAATTGATGATTTGTTCAATCAGCTGAGGGGTTCTAAGTATTAGTCTAAGACTGATCTTCGCACAGGGTACCATCAACTACAGATCAAGGAGGAGGATATTCCAAAGATAGCTTTCTGTATCCGGTATGGTCATTTCGAATATACGGTAATGCCATTCGGATTGACTAATGCTCCTGCAGCCTTCATAGATTTGATGCATAGGGTATTTCAGCTGTATCTAGATCAGTTTGTCATTATGTTTATTGATGACATATTAATCTATTCACGAACACAAGGGAAACATGAACACCATATTTCGGTAGTGCTTCAAATCTTGAGAGAGCATAAGTTATATGCTAAGATGAGTAAAGGCGAGTTCTAAATGAAGAAAGTGAAATTCCTTGGCCATGTTTGTGTCAGAACAAGGTGTAGCTGTTGACCCCACAAAGATCAAAGCCGTGATGAAATGGGAACCACCGAAGAATGTGACCGAAGTATGTAGTTTCTTGGGATTAGTAGGTTATTACTAGAGGTTTGTGGAAGGGTTCTCAAAGCTTGCAATGCCGATGACTTGCCTTACGAAGAAGGGGGAAAGATTCTCGTGGACTCAAGAGTGTGAACTAGCTTTTCGCACCTTGAAGGAAAGGTTGACAACAGCTCCGATCCTCATTATTTCGAGCAGTGGGGAAGGATACGATGTTTACACGGATGCTTCGTTACGAGGCTTGGGATGTGTGCTAATGCAAGGAGGTAAGGTAGTTGCTTATGGCCTGAGGCAACTTAAGATTCATGAGCAGAACTATCCCACTCACAACTTGGAGCTTGTTGCTGTGGTTTTTGCTTTTAAGTTGTGGAGGTGTTACTTGTATGGAGAAAAATTTCAAGTGGTTTTTGACCATAAAAGCCTCAAGTATATCTTCACACAGAAAGACTTGAATCTTAGGCAAAGAAGGTGGATTGAATATCTAGAAGACTACGATTTTCACACTTAACTACCATCCGGGGAAAGCTAATGTAGTAGCAGATGTACTTAGCAGAAAGTCTCAAGGTGAAATCAATGTTCTTGCTGTAAATAGGTGGAAGATGATTGATGCCTTGGAGGAATTTGATCTATGGGTGAATAGACAAGGGGATCGATAATTCTTATTTAATCTTGTAGCTTAACCAATTCTCTGACAAAGGATTGTGGAGTTGCAATGATTAGATACAGAGTTGGAAAATATCTGGGGTAGGTTGGAGAGTAATGAGATGATTGAAAATTGGTCGATACAGAATGATGAGTTACAATTTCATAGAAGACTATGTGTACCAAATAATGACCAAGGGAAGAAGTGTTGGGTGAGTGCCATCGTTCAAAATTCTCCATACATCTGGGTAGTACCAAGATGTATAGGGACATGAAGCATCAATATTGGTGAAAAAGGATGAAACAAGACATGGCTAAGTACGTTTCAAAGTGCACTGTGTGTCAGCAGGTGAAGATTGAGCATCAAAAGCTTGGAGGATTATTACAGTCCTTGCCTATTCTAGAGTGGAAGTGGGATCACATCACCATGGACTTCGTGTCAAGTTTTCCACGGACTTCACACGGTCATAATGTCATATGGGTCATTGTAGATAAACTTACCAAGTTGGTTCATTTCTTGAGTATGAAGACCACGGACACTTTGGAGACCTTGAACAAGCTCTATATCCGCGAGACTGTTAGATTACTTGGAGTTTTGCTCTCTATTGTTTCGGATCGTGACTCTCATTTCGTGGCATAATTTTGGCGAAGTCTACAATGAGCTATGGGGACAGAGTTACACTTTAGTATCGCCTTTCATCCCTNCGTGGCATAATTTTGGCGAAGTCTACAATGAGCTATGGGGACAGAGTTACACTTTAGCATCGCCTTTCATCCCTAAACGGATGGTCAATCCGAGAGGGTAATACAGATTTTGGAGGACATGTTACGAGCTTGCGTGTTGGATTTCAAGGGGAGTTAGAGTGATCATTTGTTGTTGGTGGAATTTGAATATAACAACAGTTTTCAATCTAGCATCGGCATGACTTCTTATGAAGCATTGTACGGNTAATACAGATTTTGGAGGACATGTTACGAGCTTGCGTGTTGGATTTCAAGGGGAGTTGGAGTGATTATTTGTTGTTGGTGGAATTTGAATATAACAACAGTTTTCAATCTAGCATCAGCATGACTTCTTATGAAGCATTGTACGAAAGACCATGTAGATCCCCGACTTGTTGGTTAGAAAAGCTGGAAAGAGTAGTTTATTAGGGCCAGAGATTGTTCGGGAGACTATGGAGAAAATTCAACTCATCTGAAAGAGACTACGCACGGCACAAAGTAGACAGAAAAGCTATGCGGATAGAAGACGAAGACCACTCGAATTCCAAGAGGGGGACTATGTGTTCCTCAAAGTGTCTCCCAAAAAGGGAGTGTTCAGATTTGGCAAGAAGGGAAAGTTAGCTCCAAGGTATATCGGACCATTCGAAGTGATCAAAGTGGTGGGCAAAGTGGCATATCAACTTTGGTTACCAGCTCAGCTGTCAGGGGTACATGACGTGTTCCATGTGTCAATGTTGAGAAAGTGCTAATCCGATATAACACATGTTCTAGATTTGGAGGATATAGAAATTCAAGATGGAGAAAGATATGAAGAACAACCGGTGAAGATTCTCAATACCAAGGAGAAGGTGCTTCGCAATAAAGTCATTCAACTAGTGAAAGTCTTGTGACAACATCATGGGGTGGAAGAAGCTACTTGGGAACTCGAGCTGGAGATGCGCTAGAAGTACCCTCATTTGTTCTCTACTTAAGGTAAGTTTCGAGGACGAAACTTTTTTTAAGGGGGGTGGATTGTAAACCCCCACCTGTTTATAATAATAAAATAATTAATTGTTTGGTAATTTAATATATGTGGTGGCGTGGGTATGAACCATATAGGTTGTAATCGTAGAAAATGTTAATAGTGTAAGAATCGGGTAAGTATATGAAATTGTTTGGAATCGAACTCGTACCAACTATGTTTGATGTCCAAATGTATGTTGTATAAGTTTGGGTTGGTTTTCGAAGAGTTTGGAA
The DNA here is from genome assembly GCA_963454935.2 of Ilex paraguariensis. Classification (NCBI taxonomy): domain Eukaryota; kingdom Viridiplantae; phylum Streptophyta; class Magnoliopsida; order Aquifoliales; family Aquifoliaceae; genus Ilex; species Ilex paraguariensis. Next base: position 923,330 of record CAUOFW020008057.1, on the reverse strand, counting down.
TGGTTTGGAAATGAAAAATAGAGGAAACAGGCAAAACTGGAAAAACAGTACCAGTTCAGTGTATCGGTATGCTCAAGGGTCTACCGTACCAGTACAGCGTACCGGTATGCTGCTATCCAGAGAGCTCACCATACTGGTACACTCAGTAAAACCCAAAAATTTTAAATAGTGAATCGTGGTCAATTTTCGCCCTATAAATACTTAAAGACACCTCCTTTAGCCTCATTTCAACCTTTCTAACCCTAGAAAACCTTAGAGAGGAAGAAAGAAAGGAAAACACAAGATATTCAACTGTTGATTCAAGGGGGAAAGATCAAATCTTCAACATTTCTTCCCAAACTACGAAACAAGGTAGGGGTTCCTTCCATTCTTGACCATTGTGGCTAGGGCTTGCATGTATATGTATGTTTTCACTCACATATATATATATATATGCTATGAAATCATCCTTTCTTGTTATTTTTGCAAAGATTACCATGTTTTAAACAAAGCTAGGGTTAGATAACCATGAAAACTCTTTCCTTGTCATAAAGCCCTAGTTTCCAAGAGAAATATATTTTTTCTCTTGATTTTTCCCTTGTTCTTGATTTCAAAACTTTAGTGCTTTGTAATGAACAATAAAAATGGATTGGCGATGATCTCTTGCTTATTTTTCTAGGTTGTTCTCTTGTAATACAAATTGTGAAATTTAGAAATTTTGGATTTCTTTGTGATTTGAGAAAATGTTTGTTATTGCATCTCTTATATGGTTGTTGTGATGGACTTGAATTGCATTCGAGCACTGCCGTAGAGTGTTAGAGGTTAGTCTATCCCAGTGGGGGATGAGATAGTTTCCTAACACTTGTAGTGTGTGTTGTTTGTGAGAGCAACCACTATTGTTCACATAAGTTCGAGGCTGAGGGATGGTATACCTTTCCTAGGAAGGATTCATCAATACCGTGAGAGACGGTATATGCCCTTCCTAAAATGTTTGGGATTGTGTGCTTGTGGTGGGTGAACGAGATAGAATCGTGGTGTAGATTCATGGGAAACAACCAACATACCTGAGAATGTGANTTCATCAATACCGTGAGAGACGGTATATGCCCTTCCTAAAATGTTTGGGATTGTGTGTTTGTGGTGGGTGAACGAGATAGAATCGTGGTGTAGATTCATGGGAAACAACCAACATACCTGAGAATGTGAGATTATGTTGTTGAATGATCATTGGATTTCTATCACTTCGACATGTTTATTCCATTCATTTAAATTATTGCTCTTGCTTAAACTTGAGATCAATTTAAATGTCCTTATTTTCTTTCAAAATTATGTATGATATTTTGTAAAGTGTGACCGGACTGTTTTATATGTTTTCTAAACCTTGTTCGAGTTTGGGAGGATGTTGCTACAGAGATTAGCGCTCACCCCCTACAAACAACATATTTTTCAGATTATGTGTGCTAGTGGAGGAGCTTGGAGTAGATGTTACAGGCACATTGGGAAGCTTCAATAGATGGGAACGTGGAGCCCCAGATGGATGTCTAGAATTATATTCTCTTTTGTCCTAGGTTCTAGACTAGGGAATTTATTTTGAGACAACGTAAAGGCTACCATATTTTGTTATTCTGCTACGAGACAATAGTTAATTCTTTTGGGATGTAATGACCATGGTTTGACATATTCTTTTGGAGTAATGTTATATACATTATGGATGATGAATGAAATTATTTTTGTTTATGGATTTTATTAGTTGCTCTCATGATGTGAATGGTTTTAGATTGTGATGCCGTCCAAGGGGGCTTTGGGGGCATTACAAACCTTTAGAATGTTTAGGTTTTATTTTCATTTCAGTCAGTTTGTACTTGAAAGACAATGAAATCATTATTGGTCATATCTTTTTGGGATCTTAGTGCTCGAGTTCATTTAAATTTATGTTTTGTTATTTGATTGTTTACTTATGTTTATTGTTTTTTGCTTTGGAAGTTTAAGAATCCATTTTCATCATTTTTCTTCCTTAGTTTGGTGTTTGCTAGGGACTAAAAAAAATCAAGTTAGGGGTGTGCTGAGTGCTCATTCTTGCATTATTTTATAGCTAAACACATTCAACTTAGGTTTGCTAGTAGACTAAGTTGCTTTACGTAGCTTATTTTGCGATTCATGCGTTGATTTTGTGTTTGTGGGTAGTCTAAGTGTAAAGGTATACTTGAAGCATCATGGTAATGGTTTTGGAATATTTGGAGTTGAGTTTGATCATTTAGAATTGAAGCTAGAGACCTTAAAGCAGAAATTCAAAAAAACGACAGGTTCTATTGATAGAAAACCTACAAGTAGGAATGTGCAAGAATAAAAAATCTGCAAGTAGAAATCCCATTCTACCAGTGGGAGAGAAGACAGTATAAGCTACTGGTAGGTAAAGCTATGTGATANCCCATTCTACCAGTGGGAGAGAAGACAGTATAAGCTACTGGTAGGTAAAGCTATGTGCTACTAGTAGAAAGGCTCTCTAGAATGAACAGTAAGGTGTCCTATCAGTAAGATAAGTTATGTGATGCCGGTAGCAGAGTTTTTTGGAGTAGATAGAATGATGTTCAACTTGTAGGTAGACTAGTGTTCTACTCATAGAAAAAGCTATGGGAATTCACCATAATAAAGTTCTACTGGTAGGTAATCTATTTGTTACCAGTATGTCGTTGAACAGAATGGAGTACTACCGATAGTTATCAATGTTCTACCTGTAGGTCGAGGCAGATTTTGATGGGAAACACTAATTAAAGTTTGATTTTTCCATATCTTTTGGGAATTTTATACCAATATAAAGAAGAGATATTTTTGGGAAAGATAATCATCAAAGAGATTGACCAAATTTGAAGATATTTACCTTCCACACACAATAAATAAAAGAGCATTAGGGAAGAAGAGGATCATCATCTCTTTGCAATTATTTTCTTTAGTTTCTCTAGCATCCATACTTTAGTTTTACTGCTTTGTCTTTAGTTTTAGAGTGTTGTTCTTCAATTTGAATTCAACTCAATTTAGTTATTTAAGTGTAATCAACTTTATTTCAGTTCTTCAATACAAGGTACTTTTATATTCAATTTTATATTTGGTTCACAGTCTCAATCTTTATTTATTGAATTAAATTATGTTTTCTTTAATGTCTTCCTTTACTTTAAAATTCATGAGTGAGTAGTCTCCTTTTTTGATAATTTGAGAAGGGATTCCCAACTCATGAATTAGGGTTTACACTCTAAACTAGGGTTTTTACGGTGTATATGATTTAATGATTTAATAAGTTTTTTTTTCAAAAACCTAATTGATTTGTAAACATTCTTTACTATCCGTAGACAATTGAGTTTGGCATGGAGAGTTATTAGAGTTTCTGCAATCAATTGGATACAAATTTTTCCATCAATTTATTTGTCATCAATATCATTTCTGTAACTAATTACAGTTGTTATTGAATATTATCCGCCTGAGGGAGTTTGATTACGAACTTGAATGAGTTATGGATTTATAGTGTAAATTTATGCTCATGGGTGGGATGAAATATGAAGATTATGTGGTTCTTTCTTTTATTGAATTTATCCACAGCTTAGTTAATTACCAAAATTCTCTACTTTCAAAGAACTCTTTATTTTTATTGTCCATATGACCTTAGTTTACCAAAGTTTTCACTGAGGAATGACCTTGGAATTTCATTCCAGGTTACTACACTATCAGTCTCTCACACTTGGGAGCTTCATAAAATACACCCACTTTTGAGGGCAAGCAAGTTTGTAACAACAATTCGACTCGCGATTATTGTTTCGATATTGAGCCTACAAATACCCTAAGGATGACCTTTGGCCTTTTTTCATTAATTTTCAAACATGGGCAACCCTAGAGAGTGGTAGAAAAGGAGAAAACACAAGGATTCAAAAGAATTTTAAGTAGGAGATGGATCCAAGCATTAGGATTTCACAAAATATCAAATTAAAGGTAGGTTTTTTTCTCAAATTCAAGATTGAGGCTAGGATTATTATGATTATGCTTTCAGTCCCTATATGTATGTTAGATAGATGATTATTTGGAAATTATTTTCAACTATTTGAATCATTTCTTGATTATAAATAATTTCAATCCAACATTCATCCATTCTTTATAAAAAAAACCCCTAGTTTTTGGACCATAACAAAATTTTTCCACGTTTTATATCAAAACTTGCGTGTTCTTGATTGCTAAAATCCTAGTTTTGGTTATGGCCAATGTAAATATATTTTTTGAATATCTCTTGCATGTTATCTTGAATTATTCCTTTTGAAAACTTATGGAACCATGATTCTTGATTGTAGTTGGATTTTATTGGAAAATTGTGAAAATTATCTCTTATATAAGTGGGTGTAATTAACGTGGATTGCAAGCAGCCAAGTATTGTAGAGCAGTTAGATGAGTTTCTTACCTTGAGGGGTTGGAAGGTTTCCTAACACTCGTAGTGAGGTTTGTTCTTTTCGAGGACCAAATCATTATTCACTCATGGTGATCGAGGTATAGGGTTAGTACACTATTCCTAGGAGATGCACTAGGTTATAACTCAATGGTAAAGTCTACGTCTCGTTGTGGAGGTAATCCCGGTAACTCATTTGAAAAACGTCCGCATACTCAACACACTATCTGTGCCAACGAGAGTCATATACTGATTGGGGTAAAGCCTCATGCTTTTCTCCTTGAAACTTAAAACAAACACTCTCTGGTGTATAAGAAATGACCCTTTTCTAATCACAATTGATGACGACTCAGTGTGCCGCCAACCAATCCATGTCCCTAAGGTCTATAGTGAGTAGAACCCCTAAGATCTCTAGCTCACACCCCCGACATATCTGATTAATGCAAACCTTAGCTCCTAGAGCAGAACTCACATGCAATGATTCTTCTAAGGTTTCAACCTCTAAACCCAAATCCTTTACATGTGATGCGATTATGAATCAATGCGATGCACCAAAATCAAGTAACACTCTTGCCTATAAGCGAGATAATATAAATGTATCTTGAATCACCGACTGATCTACTGGCTCTGTCTAAGGTGTGATGGAGTAGNTGAATCAATGCGATGCACCAAAATCAAGTAACACTCTTGCCTATAAGCGAGATAATAGAAATGTATCTTGAATCACCGACTGATCTACTGGCTCTGTCTAAGGTGTGATGGAGTACACTCACCCCTGGATCCCCGAATTCCTGGCCTATAAGCCATGTTCTCGGCCTCGGTCCATGCCTTAGCCCATTTGGTTTGATTGCAAAGTCCCTGCTCGTGAAGTATTATGGACTTGAGCAGTACCCTGAAACTGAAACTAACTTCCTTGGCCCAAGGTGGGGTAGGGAGGAATAAAGAAAAGTATGTGGATGTCTCACAAATGATTGGGACTAAGATGTTCCATAGCTTTGGGATCCCTGCCTCTGGGGGCAATCCTGCTTCATGTAGCCCAGTTGGTGGTATATGAAAAACAATCCTATAGTCTTCTTGGTAGGTGGCCCTAAAATTTCACCTGCATTTGGTGGATTGACATTGGCCTTAGCCTTGATAGTCGTAGCCTTGTCTTTGATACCTTTAAGGGGTGGAAGTTTTTTGTTTCTTCCTTGAACTAGAAGAAGTGGATTGACCCTCTTTTTTCTTATCCTTAGCACCTGTCTCTCAGGTGTCCCTTGTGTTTTCCATTTTCCTCTCAATGGCCATGGGTCCTCGATCATTTAGTCCATGTCTTGTAGGCAGTGGCCCATAATCTTTCCTCAGATGGATAACTTCAAGCCATCATCGAACTTCCTCACTTTGGCCAAGTCTATGGCCACATAATAATCGAAGAAATGGGCTAACTCGGTGAACTTAGCCACATATTCCAACACCTTCATATTTCCTTGCTTCAAGTCTAGGATTTACAGGCTTTTGCCTGCCAAACAGCCAATGGGAAATACTTGTTCATGAAGAGCTCATGGAACTCTTCCTATGTCATTGCCTCAAGATTCTTTGAGGCCTTGGCCAAAATTTTAGTGACATCGAAAGTGATCTCCATGACCTCCAAGATCTTTTCTATCTATTGGAACCAATGGTCGGCAACCATCCAATTCACCCCTCCCATGAAGGTTGGTGGCTTGTGTGCCTTGGATAACTAGATGTTGTTCGAGCCTCCTTGGCGCTAACTTGGGCAAAGGTAGCCACCATTGTGTCTATAGCCTTCAAGAAGGCATGTTGATTAAAGGCCTTTCTCTCCCTGTCTAAGTAGTAAAGGGTGTGCCACCCATTCATAGACACCTTAACCATGAACCTTCCCGTTCCTCCTTTTCCGACCCCTAAGGTAATGTTTTCTGACCCTAGTGTCTTATGTCTATACACATACTATCACGCATTTAATTCATATATCACATTGCATGTATCATTTAATGCATATAACATGTAATGCATAATGGATGCAATGGCCTAGACTCATGCCCCACAAGCCCTTGGTAAATTAAGAAGGCTCAAGGTTTGATGTCTTGGAAAGTTATATTTAAAATTTTGAAAATTTTCGAAGAGATACTGGTACCTTTCACACAAAGTACCGGTACTTGAGCCTTCTGTCTTCCAGGCACAGTCACCTAAGTAACGAGGTACCAGTGGCTGGACCTTTATTTCCCAGGTTCCTTCCAGTTGCTAGGTATTGATACCTAGGTGATGGGGTACTGATACCTGAGCCCACTTTTTGCTAGGTACCGGTACCTAGGCCCAAATTTTTCCCAATTGTTTGCAATCTTCAACCTTTAACCATCCAATCTTTGTCTAAACACATCCATACATTCATTAACACAAATTATATTGCATAAGAGTCTATTTCAAAACTCTTGACACAAATTCACAAGTTTAAAATGAATTACACAATTTATTTACAAAATGTAATTCAAAGCCACATCTTGGCTTCTTCGTCAACAAGGGCCCAACCGAGGGCAGTGCACCGACGCTTGTCCTGCACCTGAAATATTATTCCCATAAAGGGTAAGCTGTGCTCAATAGGGTATCTCCTAAAGAGGCTACTCCCCAATCCAGATGCATATGAAATGTTTACATACAATCTATCACATAAATCATCCATTCAAGAATATACAATTCATAAATGAATTCCATAATATCAAGCCATGTTATGAGATGGAACTCACACATGCAATGTAACCTAGCCCTCATTCAGCTCCCATAACACATGGAATTCCATGCATATGCATCCATGCATTCCAATGCCTCGTCATTAATGTTACAAATCGAATAACCATGTATAAATTCAAGGTCTTTTGTTGGGGTAGGTATTTATGAACTTCCTCCAACGGCTATCCATCCGACACAGCATCTATGGACTTCCACCAATGGCTCCTCGTACGCCGACACACTTTATGGACTTAATACCAACAAAGTGTGTATCCAATATCACCGGGTCTTGTACCCAAGAAAGAATTTAGCCCTTCTTGCTAACCCTGACCCATGTTTTCAATGCAACCCGTACTACTCAGTCGAACCTAGGTCCAACTTTCTTGAGCCCACTTATCAACCCGCCAAGGATGGTCTTTAATCAAATCATGCACGCACACCCATACTCATGTCACATGCTCACGAATGTGATGCTTTCCATGCCTATGCAAATGTGAGGCACAATTGTAATTTCTATAGCATATTCACTATGTCATGAGCACATTATGAACATTTTCAATGTCTATCAACATTTCCCAATTGTTAATTATATTGCAAGCATATAATGACAATTCACAATATCACCAAGCATGTTATCTCATTCTCATTCAAATAACATACTTAAATCATTCCTAGGCATTTTATCAAACAGCCAAAAGGCATATAGTTATGTAAACACATAGCATGCCCAATTTAACACATTCGTTCAAGAAATTACAAACAAGCAATTTTAACAAACCCAATTGGTGTTAGAATTGATTTTATCCTTTCTTCTACCATTTCCTATACTCTAGTTACACAAGCAGTATATTTAGACAAGAGATTTCATCTCTAATCATGCTAATCATTTCATATATAACCCTAGGTTGAAAATAAACCTAGTTAGGAAAAGAACCCTATCTCTTGAAGCATAATACCGCGTTGATCCATAAAATAACCCAAATCACCAAAATCACCCAAATCAAGCTTCAAAAACTTGATCCATAAAATCTCTATCTTGAGACTTTGGTGAAACCTGAGATCTTTGGTATGTACTTGTAGTTCTAGTCATGTAGAACACTTTTCATTCTTGGACCAAAGCATTTTGAATGACGGATAGCTGTGGATCACAAGGAGAAAGCTTGGAGAACCCTTGTTTCCCTCTCTTCATTCCCTCGCTCTCTCTATCCGGAAATAGTTGGTGTAAAATGGGGAGAAAATCTATCTTTTTCCCTATTTATACCCTCTAATACTTGGTCCAAATTAAGCCACACGTCCCATCTTTTCTGATCCAATTTTATACCGAATTAATTAAATCCCCTTTTGTGTTAAGTTCAATATATTTTATTTGAACTAACTTTAAATTATTTTTTGTGTTTTGCAATTAAAATCCGATCACATTTATTTTAGTCATGGGACATCCAATCGCATCTTAAAACACGAAAAATCCAACTGCCTCAATATTGAACGAAAATTGACTAGGTAACTAGATTTCATGACACAAACAATGGTGAGGTCCATTTTATCATCCGAGTTCTAGAGAAATGTGAGTTTTCAACCCTTACCATAACTGCTTATTATCATTTTATCCTTCACAATAAAATTTTAAATTTTTCTTGGTTTTACATTTTTCCCCCTTAAAAGAAATTTCGTCTCCAAAATTCACACACATATGCACATATAACCACATGCATATGCAACAAGTCATCATCCTCGAACAAGAACGAATAGCTGGCACTTATAGTGTCATCGCACTCCCATGTCGCCTCCTCCATACCACAGTGCTGCCACAAAACCTGCACCAGTCTCACAGTCTTGCCTTGCAAAAGTTGCTCTCGGTTATCCATGATATGCATTGGTCCCTCCTCAAAGGTCCCATTCACATCAACAACCATCCCACCCCAATCAACTACATGTGTAGGATCTGGAGTGTACTTCTAGAGCATAGAGACATGGAACACCACGTGAACATTGATAGATTTGGCAGTAAAGCCAACCGGGAACTTGACCATTCCCCTTATAGACATCGTCATTTAAGAAGACGTGATATCCAACCTTGAACTACAGAAGTTGTTGTCGCCTATCGGCATAGCTTTTCTATAGACTCTGAGCCATAATAAGTTGCTTCTGTATTATATTCATCTTCTCCAAGGTGTTCCTGATCAAATTTAGACCCGTAGAGGGTCTCTCTCCAACCTTTGTCCAACAAATCGGAGAACAACATGGCCTCCCATAAAGTGTCTCATAGGGTGTCATCTATATGCTTGCATGATAATTACTGTTATATGTGAAGTCTGCTAAGGGTAAGTACTCCTTCTAGCTACCCTTAAGGTCAAGGATGCATGCTCGAAGCATGTCTTCCAAAATCTAGATGGTCCTCTTTGACTGACTGTCTGTCTGTGGATGAAAAGTTGTGCTTATTATCAATTGTTTCTCAATAGCCCACCAGAAACTCTCCCAAAATGGGCCTTAAATTTGGGGTCCCAATCTGATTCTATAAATATAGGTATCCTATGTAATTGGACTATCTCTTGAATATATAACTTGCAGAATTCCTCTAATTTGAAGGTTATCTACATAGCACAAAAGTATGTCGACTTCGTAAGCCGGTCAACTATCACCAAATTAGTGTCATGTCCTTGCGAAGACCATGGTAAATTGTTCACAAAATCCATAGTGACATGTTCCCTTTTCCACTCAGCCACCTCCAAAGGCTGGAGCAACCCAACATGTTTCTAGTGCTCAACCTTGACTTGCTGACAAGTGAGACATCTGCTAACAAAGTCTCTAATTTGTCTCTTCATCTCGCCCCCATAATACTGGCAGTGTAGATCATGGTACATTGTCGTGCCACTTGGATGTATAGCAAAACAGGGGCAATGAAAATCCTTGAGGATCTCTTCTCTTAGATCCGTAGACTGGGGAACCACAATCTTTCTCCTAAATTGAAGACTGTCATTCGCGTGAATGGCCCAACCCTCGTCACTTGTGTCCAACCATATCCGGTCCCTAATGGACAATATCTCCATGTCTTGCCCTTAAGACTCGATCACTCTACTCAATAGAGAATGTGTAGCCACTGGACTCCCTGAAGTGCCCTGAACCTGATCCTCATAGTGTAGCCCATACTGTCCCACAGTCTTGAGCATTTGCCACTCTTGATAACTAAGTGCATTAGCCACCACATTTACCTTATTGGGATGATAATGCAAAGTGAAGTCATAGTCCTCCAAGTACTCATTCTGCCTACATTGCCTCATGTTGAGATCCAACTAAGTGAAGATGAACTTCAGACTATTGTTATCCGACAACACCTCGAATTGTTCTCCATATAGATAGTGATGCCATGCCTTCAAGGAAAAGACAAGGATCGCTAACTCCATGTCATGCGTAGGGTAGTTCTGCTCATGGTTCTTCAACTGACGTGAACCATAAGCCACCACCTTCTCGGACTGCATAAATACACATTGAAGTCCATCCTTTGAGGCATCACTGTATATCGTGTACCTCTGTCCCCTCTCTAGAACTATCAGAATAGGGGTTAAAGTAAGCCTCCACTTTAACTCCTGGTATGCCCTCTCACATGAGTCATCCCACTAAAATTTGACCTCTTTTCTAGTCAACCTAGTCATAGGTGTAGCTAGTTAAGAGAAGTCCTCTTCGATAGTATCCTACCAATCCCAAGAGACTACGTATCTCGAAGATTGACTTTGGCCTCTCCCAACTCATGACTGCCTCAACCTTTTCTAGGTCCATAGATACATCAGAAGTCAACACCAAGTGTCTTAGAAATTTTACCTCTGTCAGCCAAAATTCACACTTGCTGAACTTGGCGTACAACTGATAGTTTCACAAGGTCTGAAGAACAATCCTCAAGTGACTCTCATGCTTCTCATCTGACTTGGAGTAGATCAGGATGTCATCTACAAAGACCACAAAAAATAGATCTAAGTAGGGTTATAACACCTTATGCAGAAGATCCATGAATTTCTTTGGGGCATTCGTCAATCCAAATGGCATAACGGTGAACTCGAAATGCACATATCATGTTCTAAATGTCGTCTTAGGGATATCGTCCTCCTTAATCCTCAACTGATGGTATCTCGTGCACAGATCTATCTTGGAGTAGACCCTTACCTCTCTTAACTGATCATACAAGTCTTCAATCCTCAGCAATGGGTATCTATTCTTAATGGAGACCTGATTCAATTGTCGATAGTCTATACAAAGTCTAAGGGTCTTTTCCTTCTTCTTGGCAAACATTACTGGAGTGCCCCAAGGTGAGGTGCTCGGTCTAATGAAACCATTGTCCAATAATTCTTGCAATTGGACCTTGATTTCTTGTAACTCTGCATGTGTCATTCTATGTGGCAACATAAAAATCGAAGATGCACTGGATTGTGACTCAATGGTAAAGTCTACATCTTGTTGTAAAGGTAATCCCAGTAACTCATCAAAAAAAAAACTTCTACATACTCACACACTATTCGAGATAAACCTAACTCCTGAATTACCTCGTTCTTAAGTGTAAGGCTCACAAGCCAACCCATCAATTACCCGTGCCAATGAGAGTTATATGCTGCTTGGGGTAAAGCCTTATGATTTTTTCCCTAAAAATTGAAACAAACACCATATAGTGTATAAATAATGACCCTGTTTCGATCATAATTGATGACGACTCGGTGTACTACCAACCAATCCATTCTGAGGATGACATTAAACTTTGGCCTGTCCATGTTCCTATGGTATACAGTGGGTAAAGTCTCGAAGATCTCTAGCACACACCCCCTAGCATATGTTATCAATGCAAACCGTAACTCCTAGGGGAGAACTCACATGTAATGGCTCTTCCAAGGTTTTAACCTCTAAACCCAAATCATTTACACATGATGCAACTACGAATGAATGCGATGCACTAGAATCGAATAATACCCTTGCCCATAAGCGAGAGAGTAGAAATGTACCTTGAATCACCGGCTGATCCACTGGTTCAATCTGAGGTGTGATGGTATAGATTCGCACCTAGATACCCAAAGTCCCATCTAGTAAGCACTGTCGTCGACCTTGGCCCCGACCCATGCCTAGCCCATCTAGCCTGATTGTGGAGTCCCCGCTTATAAAGTAGTAGGAGTCTGAGCAACACCCTGGAACTGAAATTGACTTCCTTGGCCCGTGGTGGGGTAGCGAGGAATGAAGAAAATCTATGGATGCCCCACCAATGATTGGGACTTAGATGCCCCATAACTTTGGGATCCTTACCTCTGAGGANGGAGTCTGAGCAACACCCTGGAACTGAAATTGACTTCCTTGGCCCGTGGTGGGGTAGGGAGGAATGAAGAAAATCTATGGATGCCCCACCAATGATTGGGACTTAGATGCCCCATAACTTTGGGATCCTTACCTCTGAGGGCAATCCCGCTTCATATGGCCTAGCTGGTGGCATATGAAACAAGTTCTCTAGCCCCCTTCGTAGGTGGCCCTAAAATTTCTCTTGCCTTAGGTGGATTAACCTTGGCCTTGGCCTTAATAGTTGTGGCCCTATCCTTGATACCCATGATAGTAGAAGTCTTTTGCTTCTTTCTAGAACTAGAAGAAGAGGATTGGCCTTCCTTTTTCTTGTCCTTAGCACCTGCCTCACAGATGCCTTTTTTATCTTTCTCTTTTCTCTCCATAGCCATAGTTGTCTCGAGCATTGAGTCAAAGTCATATAGGCGGTCGCCCATAATGTTTCCCTGGGTGGATAACTTCAAGCCATCCTTGAACCTCCTCACTTTGGCCAAATCTATGACCATATAATCATCGACGAGACGAGCTATGAAACTCTTCCTATGTCATTGCCTCAAGATTCTTCGAGGCCTTGGACCAATTCCACCATAGATGGGTCTCTCCCTTGAGCTGAAAGGCTGCTAATCTTATCTTAGTGGCATCAAATGTGTTCTCCATAGCCTCCAAGATCTTTTCTATCTGTTGGAACTAGTGGTCGACCACTATCGGATCCGCCTCTCCCATGACAGTTGATGGCATGTGTGCCTTGAACTACTAGAGGTTTTTCGAGCCTCCTTAGTCCATATTAGCGCTAACTTGTGCAAAGGTAGTAGCCATTGTGTCTATAGCCTCTATGAAGGCTTGTTGATCAAAGGCCGATGGTGGTTGGTTGTTGTTCTGTCCACCCCCTTGACCATTCTGGTGTCCTCTTCCTTTACTTGCCACCTACACACAAATAAGATAGCNTGACCATTCTGGTGTCCTCTTCCTTTACTTGCCACCTACACACAAATAAGATAGCAATAGAGCTCTAACTTAGTATCCCAAAGTTAGGGATCAAAGTCAAAACATTGAGATTTCTCTCCTTGTCTCAGTAGTAGGAGGTGTGCCACCCACTAATAGACAACTTAACCATGAACCTTCCCATTCTTCTTTATTGACCCCCAAGGTTATGTTTTCTAATCCCAGTGTGTCATTTCCATACACATAGTATCATGCATATAATTCACATAACATATAACATGTAGCATTTAATGCACATAACATGTAATGTATTATGGATCTAATGGCCTAGACCCATGCCCCGCAAGCACTAGGTAAATCGAGAACCTAAGCTCTGATACCAAGCTATAACGTCCCAAAATTCGGGAGTCATTTTCCACCCATTGATCACCCATCAACCTACAAAAGTGCTCGTGTATGCTATATAATCCGACACCACGTCATCACATCACCTTCACTAGGGTCATTACCAACACAGAGTTTGGGCAGGGTCTCCCTTGCATCAAAGCACTCCCAAACGCATAACCTGAACATATATCAATCACTTAACCATTCCAAGGTTCAGTCCCCATAAGTTTACACTTAATATTGAATCAATTATATCCTTTAAGCAAGAAGACTCAAGGCCCGAAGACTTGGCAAGTTATATTTAAATTTTTGAAAATTTTGGAAGAGGTATCGGTACCTCTCCACGTGGTACTATACCATTATTTACCAGGTTCCTTCTAGTTTCCAGATATTGGTACATAGGAGATGGAGTTCCGGTACCTAAGCCCATTATTTGCTGGGTACCAATACCTACACATTGTGGTATTAGTACTTGAGCCCACTATCCATTGAGGCACTGGTACCTGAAGCATTGGTAGCAGTACTTGAGCCCATTAGAATCCAAGTACTGTTACCCATCTTTCGAGGTACCAGTACAAGGGCTATCCAACAGCGTGGTACCTGTGCTTAATCACTTAGGTACTTGTACCTAGGCCTAGATTTTCCCTAATTCTTTTCAATCTTAAACCTTTAAACTTCCAGTCTCTTTCCAAATGCATCCATACATTCTTTAACACAAATTATAGTCTATAAGAATCCATTTTTAAACTGTTTACACAAATTCACATGTTAAAAATGAATTACACAATTTATTTACAAAATGTAATTCAAAGCCACATCTTGGCTTTCTCATCAACAAGGGCCCAAGCGTTGGACTACCACTGGCGCTTGTCATGCACCTGTAATAAAGGTTGAGCCATGATCAATAAGACATCTCCTAAAGAGGCTACTCCCCAACCCAGATGCATATGAAATGTTCACATACAATCTATCACATAAATCATCCATTCAAGAATATACAATTCATAAATGAATACCATAGTATCATGCCAAGTCATGAGATGGAACTCACACATGGAATGTTACCTGAGCCCTACACTGGCTCCCACAAGACATGTAAAGTTATGTGTATGCACCCAGACATTCCAAGCCCCCACCATTGATGTTACACATTCAATGACCATTTATAAATTTTGGGTCTTTCTTGGAGTAGGTATTTATGGACTTCCACCAACGGGTACCCAACCAACACAACATCTATGGACTTCCACCAATGGCTCTACGTACGNTGACCATTTATAAATTTTGGGTCTTTCTTGGAGTAGGTATTTATGGACTTCCACCAAAGGGTACCCAACCAACACAACATCTATGGACTTCCACCAATGGCTCTACGTACGCCAACATAATTTATGGACTTAATACCAATGGAGTGCGTATCCAACATCACCGGGTCTTGCACCTGAGGAAGAATCTAGCCCTTCTTGCTAACCCAAATCTTGTTTTCAATGCAACCCATGCGACTCTGTTGAACCTAGGTCCAACTTTCTTAAGCCCATGTATCAACCCACCAAGGATGGTCTTTGATGAAATCATGCACACACACCCACACTTATGTCACATGCCCACGAATGTGATGTTTCCTGTGTATATGCTAATGCTAATGTAATGTACAATTGTAATTTCCATAGCATGTTCAATATTTTAATGAACACTTTATGTACAATTTAAATATCTATCAGCATTTTATAATTGTTAATTCTATCATAAGCATATAATCACAATTCTCAATATCAGCAAGCATGTTATCTCATTCTCATTCAAATAACATACTTAAATCATTCCTAGGCATTTGACCAAATACCCAAAAGGCACATAATTATGTAAACACATAGCAAGCCCAATATAACACATTCCTTCAAAAAATTACAAACAAGCAATTTGAACAAACTCAATTCATGATAGAATTGATTTCATCCTTTCTTCTACCATTCCCTAAACTCTAGTTATACAAGGAGAATATTTAGACAAGAGATTTCATCTCTAATCATGTTACCCATTTCATATACAACATTAGGTTAAAAATAAACCTTTTTTTTTTTTTTGGAGAACCTCGGTGGTGCGAGAAAATTTTATTGATTAAAAATTAAATTACACCTAGCTAGAGGAGACACATATACCTTACCCATTGATGCAATCTAATTACATAAATAAAATAAAATAAAACTAGAAAATGCAAAATGTATGTAAAGTACAAATAATAATGAAATAAAATATAGTAATCATGCTGCCTAAATATAAATGTAAACTTATGAAGTAGGCAGCAGTTAATGTGAGCTGAGAGGCGAGCTAAGAGAAGAAGGGGAGAGCTATAATTCTAAGTTGAGAGATGTAAGCAAGAGCTGCGAGCAGTAGCCATTTGAACCAATAAGGCAATAGGGTAACTAAGCAGTCTTAGATAAGCTATCAGATATAATAAGGCAGCTGCACCTTGGAAACTAGAAAGTCAGTTGATAACCTATCGAGATAACCTAGTTTATCTATTAAGATGTCTATTAGACTTACTAAGAAGTCTGAAGGACTAATACGTTTGGTTTTTAGAGAGAATTATGAGATCTGGTGAGGAGAATGTTTCTAACTTTGTGTATCCTTGAGAGAGAAAAGCCTTCGATGTTGGAGAAATCCTTTCATGCCTCAATACAAATCAAAGATGAATAACCAAAAGTGCAACTGATGAAGATGAATATCTAGAGTCCTCACAATGAAGATTGATCAGATGGAATATGAAGGAAGACCAAATGTCAAAGAAGATTAATCCAAATATGAGAGAAGGCTTGATAAAAGGTCCCTGAACAAAGCCCCAAGAAGATGGAATGGAAATGGACATGTAGCTTGGAAGAAGATGAATATCCAGCAAAATAGAATCAGAAGAGGTAGAAGACCAAGAAGCTTGATGATGAAGACTGCTAAACAGAGAAATCCAGAAAGCCTACCAAAGAGCCTCTACAATAGAGCAAACATGGAGAAGCCAAAGAAGATGAATAGCCAAAAATCTTGACCTGTGATACCACCTCCAAAAAGAGGAAAGGAAAAACAATAGGCCTTTTGTTAGAAGATCAGGATGTCAGAGGACTAATATCCTGAATTGAAAGATGGTGATCCTGTAACAGGAGCCCCGTAATTCTGTAACCCCTTAATTTGCTAAAAGATGTGGATATCGCCTACTCTAAATAAAATTGTGGCATTTCTTTGGATACAATAAAGTAGAAATCCAGTAAAGACAAGATCAGAGCATCCAAAAAAGCCCCTTGTTAAAGAAAGCCCATGACTCTAAGACTATCCTTGCAAAATCTCATGAAGAATAGCCTGGAGAAGAACAAGACTTCAGCATCCAGAAGGCCTTGCAAAGAAACCATCCTGGAGTTGAAAAGAATACCAACAGATAACGATGTTAATCCTTCAAGCCCATAAGGCCTGAGTGTGAACTTCATCCAGATTCTTTTTCTTAGATTTTTAATTTGCCTTGAATCCTGCATCATAAGTAGCTTAATTTATATAAGAATGTTTCCCATAGAATCATATGTGGTCGATTGTTTATCTGTAACCCCTTTATTTGCCAAAGCATCTGTAACCATATTACCTTCTCGATAACTATGTTGAATCTAGAATTTAAACTACCGAAGGGTAGAAGTAATTTTTTCTAAAAGAACCTAGTAACTCCAAGACACTTTAATCTTCTTATTGACCATGTCAACCACTAGTTTTGAATCTGTCTCAATCAACAAATCATAATCTTGAAGTCCATAGTCTTGCAATAGTTTTGGCACACTTAGCAAAGCTTGTATTTCTACCTCCATGTTTGTGCAACTACCATAATAAAATGAACCTGCCAGATTCAATTGACCCATAGAACTGCAAAGAATTGTTCCCCTCCTAACTCACTTGGATTTCTTTTTGAAGCACCATCGATATTAAGCTTAATGACACCATTAGATGGGTATTTCCAAGCTATGCACCACCACGTATGCATCCTCACTGCACCAATGTTAGGGACCTGTAATGAATGCAACAATTATATCTCCTTTGCTAAATCCAATGCTTTTGGCTTGACAATATGCACTTGCAACCTCAAAAAATGAAGAACATTCTTGACCAGAGTATTGTAATGTAAACATTGATCCTCAAAAATCCTGTTACATCTTTCTTTCCATATTTTCCAGAATATCAATAGAGCAACTCCCCCAAGTAAAGCATGGCTGACAGACAAATGTTTAAATTCTAATACAAATCTCATAAATCTTGTAAGTGGTTCCTCATTCGCAATTAGTCTGAGTCCCAGTTTGGCTGATAGAGAACACTAAACTGAACTTACATAATCACAAGTAATAAAAACATGTCCTGCATTCTCACAGTCTTTCTTGCACAAAGCACATCTACTAGCTAGAGATACTCCTTTATTCTAAAAAGTAGAACCCATAGGCAATACATTTTGAAAAACATCCTCCACCCAAATAACTTTGCGCTTGGAGGAACCTTTTGCTTCCAAATAGTCATGGCATGAACACTAATCTAACCCTCTGTCCTTAAGACATTCTACACTGACTTTATTGTAAAAAGACATATTGCATCATGCTTCCAAATAACCCTATCTCCACTTGCTCCCTGAGCTAGCTGAATAAATAATACCTTTTGCACCAAATGCGCATCTAAGCTCAACATAGTATCCCCAAGTTGCCAATGACCATCTACATATACCGGGGATAACTTAGGAAACTCCAGTGGTCTCACTAAGTTTCTAAGGGTCAGAGGGCCCTCACCTGATCAGTTATCACACCAAAAGTCTATCTTTGCTCCAAAGCCAACTTAGAATTAAGTATTTTCAGTAACTAGTCCAAACCAGGGGCTAGTTCTTTATAACTTCTACAAAAAGAGTCATGCATCTAAATCATTGGGAATGCACATCCGAACCTGACTTACAGAAGTTGCAAATGCAAGAAGAATATGTAAAACCCAAGTAAATTTGAACTTTTTAGGAAAAAGGGGTAAATTGGTAATTTGTTACTATAGTATGGGTTGAAAACCTAATTTTTTTTAGAACTCAGATGAAGAAATAGACATCACCATTGCGGTCGTCCAGCGAAATAAAGTTACCATGTCAAATTTTGTCGAATTTTGAGATAGTCGAATTTTTTATGTTTTACTAGGCGAGGTCTCAAATGACCCAAAAAAATAAAAATAAAATTTTTAATAAAATTTCAAAATCTGGAAAACAATATAAAGCAAGTTGAAATAAAAATATTTTAAACTTGAACCGAGGCGAAATTTAATCATTCCGGGGTGAAAGTGGACCTGGGAATGGAGGTCGTGTGGCGCATTGTAGCCCAAGCATCCTAAGGGTATAAATAGGGGAGAAAATCATATTTTCTCCCTATTGTTCAGCTAGTCTTCAACGTTGGAGAGGAAGAGGGAAAAAAAGAGAGAAATCCAACCTTCTTTCTACGATCTATGACTCTACGAACGTCGAATCAACTCGGGCCAAGTATTAAAGTTAATCCCACATCAAGGGCTACGTTTATGCGCCAAAAAGGAGGGATTTCACTGAAGATACAAAAATAAAATTTTTTAGAAATCAAAGGTTAAGCTTGGGTGGTACTCTTGAATGTTTCTACATCTCATTTTTATGCTTTAAAAGGTTGGGTTTCATCCTAATTAGGTTTATTTTCAACCTAGAATGATTATATGGAATGGGTAGGTTGTTAGAGAATTTTAACACTTGCCAATTGTGATGAATTTGGTGAAATGAGTATTGAAAATGGGTAGAATAAATTTTATCTTGAATTGGGTATACAAAATTTACCTAATGTGATTCTTGAGTTATGGGATCAAACTGGGCATGTTGTGTGTTTCCCTTGTGTCTTGAATAATTAAGTGCGTTAATTGCATGATGATGTGATAATATGTTGATACATGCTCACGATGTATTGGCATTTGGATGGATTATGGTAGTTATATGCTCATGATATAAATTACCATGGAAGGTGCTGAAATAGTTCATATGGCATCCATAGCATATTAGACATAACATGGTTATTGCAAGGGTGCATTACATTGCATATGCATGGGTACATCGGATTATGTGGGTGTGTGCATGCATGGTTGTCGTCAAACGCCACTCTTGGTGAATGACAGATGGGCTCGGGAATATTGGGTCGAATACTCGACTGAGTTGCATGGTTTGTACTGAAAAAATTGGGTCGGAGTTAGCAAGAAGGCCTTGAAGATCCCTCGGGTACAAGGCCCGGTGATTGGGATACGCACTCCCTTGGTTCAGTCCATAAAGTGTGCGGATGTACGCAAAACCCTTAATGAAAGTCCATAAATTCTGTGTGGGTTGGGTGACCCTTGGTATAAGTCCATGAATATCTTCCCCAAGAAATACCCCGGATTTATTAATTTCATTTGATGTGTCACATAAATGATGGATTGATACACATTGGCATAACATATGTTATAGGAGCATGTAAGGGCTTGGGTTGATATGCATGAGTGAGTCTCATGTCATCTCATGGCATAGCATTGTAAATTCCAATATTGCATGCATATTCTTGCTTGGAATGTTGAGGATTGTTGAGTTGTTGCATGTGAACATTTCATATGTATCTAGGTTGGGGAGTAGCCTCTTTAAGAAATACCCTAAAGCTCAGGAGTTCTTAGACTTGAGGCAATGGACTATGACGGTGATGAAGTACGTGGCTAAGTTCACTAACTTAGCCTATGTGCCCACTGACTTGGCAAAAGTGAGAAGGTTTGAGGATGGGTTAAAGTTGTCCATCTAGGGTAAAATTATAGGCCATCACCTACAAGACTTGGACTTGATGGTCGAGACAACTATGGCCATTGAGTGAGAATTGATGACACAAGAAGCATCTGGGAGGCGGGTGCTAAGGACAAAAAGAGGAGGGCTAGTCCTCTTCGTCTAGTTTGGGAAAGAAGCAGAGGACTTCTACTCCATAGGGACAACAAGGATAGGACCACGACAATCAAGGCCAAGCCAAGGTCGATCCTCCCAAGCTGGGGGAAACTTTAAGACCTCTTATCAGGTAGGTTAGAGGACTTGTTATCATTGCCTCCAGCCAGGTCACATAAGGCGGGATTGTCCTAAAAAACTGGGATCTCAAAGCTATGGGACATCTCAGTCCTAATCATTAGTGGGGTAGTCACAGACACTACATTCCTCCCTATTCCACCACGGGCCAGGGAAGTCAGTGTTAGTTCCAGGGTACTACTTAGGCCCCTACCACTTCATGGATAGGGACTTCGCATTCGAGCTAGATGGGTCAGGGCATGCGCCGAGGCTTAGGACAGGGCATGCAGGCCAGGACTTCTATGAACCAGGGGGTATCTACACCATCACTCTCACTTATAGGCTAGGGTGTTATTTGACTCTGCTGCATCATATTCATTCATTTCTACATTATGTGTGAGAGAGTTGGANAGATGGGTCAGGGCATGCGCCGAGGCTTAGGACAGGGCATGCAGGCCAGGACTTCTAGGAACCAGGGGGTATCTACACCATCACTCTCACTTATAGGCTAGGGTGTTATTTGACTCTGGTGCATCATATTCATTCATTTCTACATTATGTGTGAGAGAGTTGGGCCTAGAGGTTGAGACCTTGGAGGAGCCTTTGCATGTGAGTTCTCCCCTAGGAGTTAGTGTGAGTGTTGATCAGATATGTCGGGGTTGTGAGTTAAAAATCTTAGAGATTTTACTCACCGTGGACCTTAGGGTCATGGACATGTCAGAGTTTGATGTCATCCTTGGGATGGACTGGTTGATGGCTCATTGAGTTGTCATTGACTGTGATCGAAAGAGGGTCACTGCCTAAACACGGAACGATGTTTGTTTCAAGTTTCAAGGGAAAAAACACGATGCTTTGCCCCAAGCCATGTATGAATCTCAATGACGTGGGTAGTTAATGGGTTGGCTTGTAAGCCTTAATCTAGAGGATGAAGTGAGACAGGAGTTGGGTCTACCTCAGGTTATTTTTGAGTACGAGGACATTTTTTTGGAAGAGCTATCGGGATTACCTCCACATAGGGATGTAGACTTTAGAATTGAGTTGCATCCGGGTACATCTCTTATTTCTATGACTCCACATAGGATGTCGCCAGCTAAGTTGTAAGAACTCAAGGTCAAATTATAGGAATTATTGGACAAGGGCTTTATTAGACCAAGCACTTCACCTTGGGGTGCTCTGGTACTATTTTCCAAGGAAAAGGACAAGACCCTTCGATTATGTATAGACTATCGATAGTTAAATCAAGTCACTATCAAGAATAGGTATCCTTTGCCGAGGATTGATGATTTGTTTGATCAGCTGAGGGGAGCATGAGTCTACTCTGAGATAGACTTCCGCACAGGCTACCATCAGTTGAGGATTAGGGAGATAGATATCCCTAAGACAGCATTCAGAATGCGATACGGGCATTTTGAGTTCACTGTGATGCCCTTCGGATTGACGAATGCCATGGCAGCATTCATGGATCTCATGCACAATATTTTTCAGCCCTATCTAGATCAGTTCATTGTGATTTTTGTTGATAATGTCTTGATCTACTCCAAGTCTGAGGAGGAGAATAAGGGTCACTTGAGGGTTGTTGTTCTCTAGACCTTGATAGACCATCAATTGTACACCAACTTCAGCAAGTGTGAATTTTGGCTGATAGAGGTGAAGTTTTTGGAACATGTAGTGTCGACTTTGGGTATATCAGTGGACCTGGAGAAGGTTTAGGCAGTTACAAGTTGGGAGAGACCGAAGTCAGTCTTTGAGATACGTAGTTTCTTGGGATTGGCAGGGTACTACCGAAGGTTCATTGAGGACTTTTCTTGACTAGCCGCACCTATAACCAGGTTGAACCGAAAAGAGGTCAAGTTTTAGTTGGATGACTCGTGTGAGAGGCATTCCAAAAGTTGAAGGGGAGGCTTACTTTAGCTCCTATTCCAATAGTTTCAGAGAGGGGATAGAGGTACACAGTGTATTGTGATGCCTCCAAAGACGGACTTGGTTGCATTTTGATACAGTCTAGGAGGGTGGTGGCTTGTGGTTCTCGGTAGTTAAAGAACCACAAGCAGAATTATCCCACACACAACATGGAGTTGGTGGCCATTGTCTTTGCCTTGAATGCTTGGCGCTACAATTTATACAGTGAGCAATTTGAGGTATTTTCAGACCATAAAAGTCTACAGTACATCTTCACACAGCGGGACCTCAATATGAGGTAACACAGATGAATGGAGTATTTAGAGGACTATGACTTCACTTTACATTATCATCCCAGTAAAGAAAATGTGGTGGCTGAGGCACTCAACCGGAAGTCATGGGGAGTCTTGGCTAGTGTGGCTTCTCGGGAATGGCATATGCTCGAGACTATGGGACAGTTTGGGCTATACTACAGGAGTTAGGCTCAGGGCACTTTGGAGATTTTGGTGGCTACGCCTTCCTTACTGAGTAGGGTGATTGAGTCCTAGCGATAGGACATAGAGATATTGTCTATCAAGGACTGGGTACAGTCTGGTACAGGTGACGAGTGTTAGGCCATTCATGCAGATGGTGGTCTTTGGTATAAGGTAAGGGTTGTGGTTTCTCAGTTTGCGGGTCTAAGAGAGGAGATATTTAGGGAGTTCCATTGCTCTTGTTTTGTTGTATATCCTAGTGGCACAAAGATGTACCATGATCTTTGCTACCTATACTACTGGAGTGGGATGAAAAGGCACGTTGGAGACTTTGTTAGCCGATGTCTCACGTATCAGCAAGTTAAGGCTGAGCACTAGAGACCAACAGGGTTACTCAAGACTTTGGAGGTGGCAGAGTGGAAATGGGAGCACGTCACGATGAATTTTGTAACTCACTTGCCATGGACATTGCGGGGGCATGACGCGGTCTGGGTGATAGTGGACCAACTTATAAAGTCATCACACTTTTTGGCAGTGCAAATGACTTTTAGGTTAAAGGAGTTCTGCAAGTTGTATATATGGGATATAGTATCAGATCGAGTCCCCAAATTTATGGCTCACTTTTGGGAGAGCTTCCAGCGGGCTATGGGGACACAATTAAATATGTGTACAACCTTTCATCCCCAAATGAACGGTCAGTTAGAGAGGACCATTCAAATTTTAGAGAACATGCTGCGGGCATGCATCCTAGATTTCAAGGGTAGCTGGAAAAAATATTTACCCTTAGTGGAGTTCGCCTACAACAACAGTTATCAGGCGAGCATACAAATGACACCCTATGAGGCACTATATGGGAGGTCTTGTCATTCCCCAGTGTGTTGGAAGGAGGTGGGAAAGAAACCCTCCACATGTTTAGATCTGATTAGAGACACCTTAGAGAAGGTGGACTTGATATGCAAGCGACATCTCATGGCTCAAAGCCGGCAGAATAGCTATGCTGACAGATGGCGGCGACCTCTAGAGTTTGAGGTTGGAGATCATGTCTTTTTAAAGGTAACGTCTAAGAGGGGAGTGGTCAGATACAGAAAGCAAGGGAAGCTATCGTCGAGGTTTATCGGACCCTTCGAGGTGCTCGAGAGGGTTGGTACAATTGCTTATCGGTTGGAATTACTGCCGAATCTATCGAGTGTTCACCCAGTGTTCCATGTCGATATGCTCCGAAAGTATACTCTAGATTCGACACATGTGGTAAATTGGTGTGAGGTGATGGTTGATGCGNAATTGCTTATCGGTTGGAATTACTGCCGAATCTATCGAGTGTTCACCCAGTGTTCCACGTCGATATGCTCCGAAAGTATACTCTAGATTCGACACATGTGGTAAATTGGTGTGAGGTGATGGTTGATGCAGATGGGACCTTCGAGGAGGGACCAATGCGTATCATAGCCGAGAGCAGGTTTTATGAGGCAATATCGTGAGTCTAGTGAAGGTACTGTGGCAGCACCGAGGTGTGAAGGAGGCGACATGAGATTGTGAGGACACTATACGTACCAATTATCCTTTCTTATTC
The DNA here is from genome assembly GCA_963454935.2 of Ilex paraguariensis. Classification (NCBI taxonomy): domain Eukaryota; kingdom Viridiplantae; phylum Streptophyta; class Magnoliopsida; order Aquifoliales; family Aquifoliaceae; genus Ilex; species Ilex paraguariensis. Next base: position 898,569 of record CAUOFW020008057.1, on the reverse strand, counting down.
GAGGATGGAGGTACATTATATAGCCATTTAGTATTATATGATTGTTGCATATGCATGTTGTTGAATGTGCGTGTGTATGAATTTCGGGGATGAAATTCTTTTTAAGGGGGAAAAAATGTAAAACCCAGGTAAATTTAAAATTTTAAAGAAAAAAGGGCAAATTAGTAATTTACCATTATAGTACGGGTTAAAAATCTAAATTTTTCTAGAATTCAGGTGACGAAACGGACCTCACTGTTGGAGTTTTCTCGAGAAATCTAGTTACCCTGTCAATTTTTGTTGAATTTTGAGATAGTTAAATTTTTTACGTTTTACGAGGCGGTCGGGTCTCAAATGATCCAAAAAAATAAAAACTAAATTTTTAATAACATTTCAAAAGTTGAAAAATAATTTAAAGTAAGTTAAAATAAAAATATTTTGAACTTGAACCAGAGAAAAATTTAATCATTAAAGAGCGAAAATAGACCCAATGAATGGAGGTTGTGTGGTGCATTGGGGTACAAGCATCCTAAGGGTATAAATAGGGGAGAAAATCATATTTTCTCCCCATTGTTCAGCTGGTCTCCAACGTTGAAGAGGAAAAGGGGGNAATGAATGGAGGTTGTGTGGTGCATTGGGGTACAAGCATCCTAAGGGTATAAATAGGCGAGAAAATCATATTTTCTCCCCATTGTTCAGCTGGTCTCCAACGTTGAAGAGGAAAAGGGGGAAAAGAGATAAATCCAACCTTCTCTCTGTGATCTATGACTCTACTAACGTCGAATCAACTCGAGTCAAGTATTAAAGTCGATATCCTCGTCGAGGGCTACGTCTACGCACCAAAAAGGAGGAATTTTACCGAAGATCCAAAAATAAAATTTTGGAGAAATCAAGAGTTAAGCTTGGGTGGTACTCTTGAAGGTTTCTACATCTTATTTTTACGCTTCAAGAATAATGGGTATTGGAAATGGGTAGAATAAATTCTATCTTGAATTGAGTATACGAAATTTACCTAATGTGATTCTTACGTTATGGGATCAAATTGGGCAAGTTGTATGTTTACCTTGTGTCTTGAATAATTAAGTGTGTTAATTGTATGATGATGTGATAACATGTTTGTATATAGTGTTGAATGATATGTTGATACATGCTCACGATGTATTGGCATTTTGATGGATTATGGTAGTTATATGCTCATGATATAAATTACCATGGAATGTGTTGAAATAGTTCATATGGTATCCATAGAATATTGGACATAACATTGTTCTTGCAATGGTGCATCACATTGCATATGCATGAGGACATCACATTATGTGGGTGTGTGCATGCATGGTTGTCGTCAAATGGCACTCTTGGTGGATAAAGAATGGGCTCAGGAATGTTGGGTCTAAGACCCAGCTGGGCTGCATGGTTTGCACTAAAAAATTTGGGTCGCAGTTAGCAAGAAGGGCTTAAAGATCTCTTGGGTGCAAGGCCCGGTGATTGGGATACGCACTCCCTTGGTTCAGTTCATAAAGTGTGTGGGTGTACGCAGAACTCTTGGTGAAAGTCCATAAATGAAGGATTCATACACATTGGCATAACATGTGTTATAGGAGCCAATAAGGGCTCGGGTTGATGTGCGTGAGTGAGTCTCATCTCATCTTATGGCATAACATTGTAAATTCCAACATTGAATGCATATTCTTGCTTAGAATGTTGAGGATTGTTGAATTATTGCATGTGAACATTTCGTATGTATCTGGATTAGGGAGTAACGTCTTTAGGAGATACCCTATTGAGAGTGGCTCACTCTTTATGGGAAAATATTTCAAGTGCGGGATTCACATCGAGGGATGATGCACATTTCGAGCATCAAGGATGAAGAAAAGTCAATATGTGGCTTTTAAATCATGCTTTTGTAAAACTTTTATGAAATGTTAATTTTGATATGTAAATATATGAAATATTTTTAGTTGAACTCGTATGAAACATGTTTTATGGGAAGAACTTCGTTAAACATGTATTTGGTGGTTGTGGGATGGATTGGAAGTAATTAAAAATCAAAAATAGGTGAAACAAGCAATTCTGGGCAAAACCTACCAGTATGTTTTGAGAAAACATACTGGTAGATGTGTTCCAATAGACAAAACCCATCGGTAGAAAGTCGGTAGTTTTGCGGTAGGAAAATTCCAGTAGCCATTTCCTGCCAGTAGGTTTGTGATCACTCCTACTTGTAGGTTTTCTCAAAACTTCATATTTTGAAATACTTTTCTAAGCTCCTCGGCACTATTTTCTTTCAATCAAAGTTGTTCTAAGTGACAATAAATTAATGTGTAAAGGAGCACGGATGTGTGGGTACAATCTCAGTTAAGGGGTTGGTATTGATGTGATGTAAGGTGATGCGATAGTCACGGATACTTCCGTGAGCTAATGGGTGGTCAATGATTGATAAAGGATCCCTAGTTTTAGAGGAGTCACAGAATAGGTGCATCTGGACAGTTCAACATAAAGAACACGTGTCTAGACGGCTGGAAATGCACATCTGAACGGAAGAGGCATGATGCTCTTAAATGCTTGACTATTTCCTAGGGTTTTTAGGTTTCTTGATTTATGTATAAATACATTGATCCTCTACCTTGTATTCATTCTACCTCTCTCCCTAGCCACTTTTAGTTTATTTTTCTAGGTTTTTAGAGAATTATCATGGCTTGTGCGTAATTACTTTCTACACTTTAGGTAGGGTATGTTTTTATAATTGCAATTCGATACTTGTATTGTGAAATTTATTTTCCTTGATTCTTTAGTATTATATCTTTATTTATTCAGGATTGATTGCATGATTTTAGAAAGGTTTATTCTCTATATAATTGTTTGATTGTTCATTAACTTCATTTAATTATTGGTATGAACACTGCTTATAATTCCCTGCGAGTTTATATAACTAGTTCTTAAATTCCTATATCCAAATCAACCAAATTAATTGTATTTCAAAGGTATATCTTTTGGCTAATTAAACTGATGTTAGAAACCAACTGAGATAATCATAAATTGAATAATTACAATTATCTGGTGAACATGATTAATTATAGATGTCAAAGTTAAAGAGTTATATCGCACATTGATTTTTTCCTTTAAATTTTCTGCACTTATTTTGTAAAGCAAATTTCAATCTTCCAAATCAATTTTTCTTGTTCCTTCTTTACGTACTTTTAAATTACTTCAATCTGTGTGCTTTGACCTCAGGCTTTCGAGTATATTTACTATTTTTTGACCACCTGCACTTGAGTGTACCTATTAAGGATCATGCATGTTTTTGGTGTCATTGTCGGGGATTGAAAGTAAAATTAAGAAGTAGTAAAAAGAGGAATACACCTTCATGAACGAGCTACTTGGAGAAATCCTTTTTTGAGAAACTTCATTCCATTATGTAGTTCACTTGGGATTTATTGTTGCCATTAGAATTTTTAGTTTTCTTGTTATTTTTGTTTTAGTTTTAGTTTTTAGTTGCATTCATCTTTGGGTGTACATTGCATGTCTCTAGTGGTGATAACTATGACTCCAACAAGTTAGAATTGTTATGGTCCATCTAGTCCCAAGTCAGTCACTTTTCTCAGCTTTGACCTTAGTAGAACTGGTAGTGATACAAAAGAAAGGAATAATCATACACAAGAGGTTGACGAACAACTCAGAATTGTTATGGAATACTTGCATCCCGCACGGAGTAGTGTCTTTTCATGTTTATTTTCCCTGCGAATGCACCTAATTTCATGGTAAAAACTGGCACAATCTGGCTTTTGCCTAAATTCTATGTCCTCGATTCCTAGATTCCCTATCTTCCCATGAGGGAATTCAAGAAGATATGTGGGATTTTTTAAGATACTTATCAATTAGCATGACTGAAGCTTTTCCTCTTCTCCTTGAAGGATAAAGCCAAGCAATGGTTAAATATATTGAAGCCCACCTATATATCTGATTGGCATGCTCTCCAAAAGGATGTTTTCAAGAAAATTTTCCCAATCCACCGCACTAATGCTCTTAAACGAAAAATAATGGATTTTGCTATTAAAGAGGAAGAGACTTTTATCAATCTTAGGAGAGATTCAAGGATCGTCTCCATGCTTGCCCTCACCATGGTTTTGAGAGTTTGACTTTGGTAAGACACTTCCATGATGCTCTTCCTACCCTTTTGCGTTAATTCATGGAGATGATGTCTCAATGGAGAGTTCATGGGAAATAGTCCCAATGAGGCTATTGATTTTATTAATACTTTAGCTGAGAGTTCAAGATATAAGGGTCGGACTCACCAACTAGTTTATATACTAGGGCTACCACTTCCCAAAGGGAAAAATATGTGCTAAGAGAGGATGATGACCTTAGGGGCAAGATGGCCACCTTGTCCTAAAAGCTTGAGGCTTTGGAGATAAGGAAGGTGAATGAAGTTACAATTGTGCTTCCCACAGAACAAGTGTGTGGGATATGTGCTTTGTTGGGGGCAGCCTATGGGGGAGTGCCCCACCATTCTAGTTTTTAAGGAGGATTTGTTGCATCAATCCAATGCAATCTTCAATTTTAATAAGCCTTACTACTACCCATATTCTGAAAATTATAACCCATGGTGGAAATATCAAACGAATTTTAGTTGGAGAAATGCACAAGAGCCCCCAATCAATCACCAGCACAAGGACCAGCACCACCACCACACTACCCACCATATCAGCCACCAGAAAAATGTAGTCTAGAGAATACACTTAATTAGCTCATGTAGGCCATAATAAATTATAATAATAAACAAACTCAAGCATTTAATGAATTGAAAGCCCAGACTACACAATCTTTTGATGATCTTAAGACTTACATTTAGAAATTGACCCAGTCTACGACCACATTGGAAAAGAGCAAATTTCATGACCAGCCAAAATGACCACAGAGTCAATTAAAAATAGGCAACCTTTCCACCATGTATCTTACATCTGAACATGTTCAAACTATTACCAATCTTAGAAGTGGGAAGATTGTAGATAAGGCTAAACCACTACATATCGAGTTTTCACTAGTGGTTAAGCCTATACAAAGTCTCGCCAGATGAGACTAAATCTTGGGAAATTGACGTGCCACCATGTCCCATACCTTCTTCCTTTCCTCAAAGACTCAAGAAGTCCTAGAAGATAAACAACTATGCTAATATTTATGAGCTTTTCAAGCATGTAAAGATCAACATACCACTTTTAGATGTTATCAAACAGGTTCCTTCTTATGCCAAGCGTGACACCCCAAAATCTGGGGGTCATTTCTCAACCTGTTGATCACCCATCAACCTATGAAAGTATAGTCGTGAGTGTCGTATAACCCAATACCAATTCGTTACATCCCATTCACTAAGATCATAACCAAAATGAAATATGCGCAGAGTCCTCTTTGTACCGGAGCTCAACCCAATGCATAACTTGTTCACATATTAACCATATGACCACTCTAAGGTCCAAACCCAATGCTTAGGACTTATTAAACTCCATTAACAACATCCTAAAAGGATTGTTCAAGAAGTGAAAGCCCTTTAGTGTTATATTTTAAAATTTCAAACTTTGGGAAGAGCTATCAATACCTATGATACATGGTACGGGTACCTGAGCTTTTTGTTTACCAAGTACTAGTACCTATGTTACTTGGTACCGGTACGTTGGTCCATTGTTTGTTAGGTACCAAAACCTTATGTTACTTGGTACTGGTACCTGAGCCCATTGTCCCTCGAGGCATCGGTACCATGTATCATAGGTATTGGTACCCGAGCGCACTAGAATCGAGGTACTAGTGCTTGTAAGTGTAGGTACCGGTGCCTAGGTTATCCAACAACATGATACCGATACTTAATCACTTAGATACTAGTACCTGAGCCCAGATTTTTCCAAAACTTTCCAATTTTCAACCTTTAACCATCCAATATTAGTCCATATACATCAATTATTTCCTTTACTTCAAAATATTGTCAAAAGAATTTATTACATACCCTTTTATACGATTTAAAAATTCAAAATGAATTACATAATCTATTACAAAATGCAATTCAAGAGCCACAATCCAACTCCGCCATCAACAATGGTCCAAGTGAGGGTCGTCCACCGGCCCTTGTCCTACACCTAAAATATGTTCCCCTAAAGGGTGAGCCACACTCAATAGGGTATTTTCTAAGGAGACTACTCCCAAACCTAGAAACATATGAAATGTTCAAATGCAATTCATCAATCAAACATCCATTCAAGAATATACAATCCATAAATGAATAGTAGAATTTAATTTCATGTTATTAGATGAAACTCACACATGGAATGCAACCCAAGCTCTCTTCTGGCTCCCATAACACATGCATGCCATGTGTATGCATTCGGGCATTCTAAGCCCCCACAAGTGATGTTGAGCATCCAATGACCATTTTATAAAAATCCTTGGGTCTTTCTAGGCGTGAGTATTTATGGACATCCACCAATGGGCACCCAACTACGACATCTATGGACTTCCACCAACGGCTTCGTAAACGCCAACACACTTTATGGATTCAATACCAACAGAAGTGCGTATCTAAAATTACCAGTTCTTGCAACCGATGGTGAATCTAACCCTTCTTGCTAACCTCGACCCTTGTTTTCAATGGAACCCGAGCGACTCAGTTGAACTTAGGTCCGACCTTTTTGAGCCCACATATCAACCCACCAAGGATGTTATTAGATCAAAAACATGCACACACACACACCCAAACTCATGTCAAACACCCACGATTATGATGCTACCCTTGCATATACAAATGTGATGTACAATTGAAATTTCAACATCATGTTCATTATATCATGAGTACATGAAGAAGATATTCAATCTCGATAACCTTTCCACTTCTTCAAATACCAATATATCATAAAGCATATATTAACATTCCATAAGCCACTAAGCATGTTATGTCATTTTCATTTCAAATAACACACTTAATCATTGATAGGCATTTTATCAAACACCTGTAAGGCACAAAAATTAAGTAAACACATAGCATGCCCAAATCAACACATTCTTCATGAAATTCAAAGCCAAGCAATATCACTGTACGAAATCATACAAGAATTGGTTTGAGCATATTTTTATGCCCATTTTTCCCATTTCAACTACAATAGGTATGTGTTTATACATGATAATACATCTATAACACCCTACCCATTTCATATTTCAACTTTAGGTTGAAAATAAACCTAATTAGAAAAAGAACCCTACCTCTTGTAGCATATATTCGAGTAGAAGTAGTCCCAAAAATCCCCAATCAAGTCTTCAAAGCTTGACCACAAAAATCCCATATTTGATATTGTGGCAAAAATCACGACCTTTTGTATAGTTTTGTAGCTTTCATCGTATAAAACAACTTTTGTTCTTGGACCAAAGAGATCTGATGGTCAGATCGTCGTAGATCAAAAGAAGATAGTGGGAGAACCTTAGTTTTTTCCCCTCTCCTTTCCAATGGAAGTCTGGTGTAAAGTGGGGAGAAAATCTGATTTTCTCTCCTATTTATCCCTTAATACTTGGCTCTCAATTAGCCCCATGTCCCATCATTTTTTTATTCGATTTTATCCCGAATCAATTAAATCTCATCTCGTTTTAGATTTAGTATATTCTATTGAACAAACCTTAAATTATTTCATGGGTTTTGTAATAAAATCCCGATCACATTCATTTTAGTCGTGCGACACCCGATCACCTCGTAAAATATGAAAAACCCAACTATCTTAGAATTCAACAAAATTGACTGGACAACTAGATTTCACAAGACGAATCCAATGGTGAGATCTGTTTTGCCATCCAAGTTCTAAAAACTTTTGAGTTTTTAACCCGCACCGTAATGGCTAATTACCAGTATACCATTTTTAATAATATTTTAAATTTTTTGAATTTTATATTCTTCCCCCTTAAAGGAATTTCATCCCCAAAATTCCACACACATGCACATATAACAACAAGCAATTGCAACTAGTCATACATTACTTTATGACTACAAGAAATGTACCTCCATGCTCGAACAAGAATGGATATATAACATGGATAGTGTTCTTCATGCTCCCATGTTGCCTCCTCTATACCAAGGTGCTGCTACAACACCTTCACCAACCTCATAGTCTTGTCTCGAAAAACCTCTTCTTGGCGATCCAAGTTTAACATGTTGGTTTCATTGAGAATGTAATAACATGTTTGGTGAAAATTGTGGAATGTAATTATATGCTCATGATATAATTGACATTGTGAAAATGGTGTATATCATGCTACTCTCATGATATGATGAACATGAAATTGGAATTATAATTGTACATCACATATCATAAGCACAGGAAGCATCACATTCGTGGGCATATGACATGGGTGTGTGCATGGTTTTGATNCCCAAAATCTGGGGGTCATTTCTCAACCTGTTGATCACCCATCAACCTATGAAAGTATAGTCGTGAGTGTCGTATAACCCAATACCAATTCGTTACATCCCATTCACTAAGATCATAACCAAAATGAAATATGCGCAGAGTCCTCTTTGTACCGGAGCTCAACCCAATGCATAACTTGTTCACATATTAACCATATGACCACTCTAAGGTCCAAACCCAATGCTTAGGACTTATTAAACTCCATTAACAACATCCTAAAAGGATTGTTCAAGAAGTGAAAGCCCTTTAGTGTTATATTTTAAAATTTCAAACTTTGGGAAGAGCTATCAATACCTATGATACATGGTACGGGTACCTGAGCTTTTTGTTTACCAAGTACTAGTACCTATGTTACTTGGTACCGGTACGTTGGTCCATTGTTTGTTAGGTACCAAAACCTTATGTTACTTGGTACTGGTACCTGAGCCCATTGTCCCTCGAGGCATCGGTACCATGTATCATAGGTATTGGTACCCGAGCGCACTAGAATCGAGGTACTAGTGCTTGTAAGTGTAGGTACCGGTGCCTAGGTTATCCAACAACATGATACCGATACTTAATCACTTAGATACTAGTACCTGAGCCCAGATTTTTCCAAAACTTTCCAATTTTCAACCTTTAACCATCCAATATTAGTCCATATACATCAATTATTTCCTTTACTTCAAAATATTGTCAAAAGAATTTATTACATACCCTTTTATACGATTTAAAAATTCAAAATGAATTACATAATCTATTACAAAATGCAATTCAAGAGCCACAATCCAACTCCGCCATCAACAATGGTCCAAGTGAGGGTCGTCCACCGGCCCTTGTCCTACACCTAAAATATGTTCCCCTAAAGGGTGAGCCACACTCAATAGGGTATTTTCTAAGGAGACTACTCCCAAACCTAGAAACATATGAAATGTTCAAATGCAATTCATCAATCAAACATCCATTCAAGAATATACAATCCATAAATGAATAGTAGAATTTAATTTCATGTTATTAGATGAAACTCACACATGGAATGCAACCCAAGCTCTCTTCTGGCTCCCATAACACATGCATGCCATGTGTATGCATTCGGGCATTCTAAGCCCCCACAAGTGATGTTGAGCATCCAATGACCATTTTATAAAAATCCTTGGGTCTTTCTAGGCGTGAGTATTTATGGACATCCACCAATGGGCACCCAACTACGACATCTATGGACTTCCACCAACGGCTTCGTAAACGCCAACACACTTTATGGATTCAATACCAACAGAAGTGCGTATCTAAAATTACCAATTCTTGCAACCGATGGTGAATCTAACCCTTCTTGCTAACCTCGACCCTTGTTTTCAATGGAACCCGAGCGACTCAGTTGAACTTAGGTCCGACCTTTTTGAGCCCACATATCAACCCACCAAGGATGTTATTAGATCAAAAACATGCACACACACACACCCAAACTCATGTCAAACACCCACGATTATGATGCTACCCGTGCATATACAAATGTGATGTACAATTGAAATTTCCACATCATGTTCATTATATCATGAGTACATGAAGAAGATATTCAATCTCGATAACCTTTCCACTTCTTCAAATACCAATATATCATAAAGCATATATTAACATTCCATAAGCCACTAAGCATGTTATGTCATTTTCATTTCAAATAACACACTTAATCATTGATAGGCATTTTATCAAACACCTGTAAGGCACAAAAATTAAGTAAACACATAGCATGCCCAAATCAACACATTCTTCATGAAATTCAAAGCCAAGCAATATCACTGTACGAAATCATACAAGAATTGGTTTGAGCATATTTTTATGCCCATTTTTCCCATTTCAACTACAATAGGTATGTGTTTATACATGATAATACATCTATAACACCCTACCCATTTCATATTTCAACTTTAGGTTGAAAATAAACCTAATTAGAAAAAGAACCCTACCTCTTGTAGCATATATTCGAGTAGAAGTAGTCCCAAAAATCCCCAATCAAGTCTTCAAAGCTTGACCACAAAAATCCCATATTTGATATTGTGGCAAAAATCATGACCTTTTGTATAGTTTTGTAGCTTTCATCGTATAAAACAACTTTTGTTCTTGGACCAAAGAGATCTGATGGTCAGATCGTCGTAGATCAAAAGAAGATAGTGGGAGAACCTTAGTTTTTTCCCCTCTCCTTTCCAATGGAAGTCTGGTGTAAAGTGGGGAGAAAATCTGATTTTCTCTCCTATTTATCCCTTAATACTTGGCTCTCAATTAGCCCCATGTCCCATCATTTTTTTATTCGATTTTATCCCGAATCAATTAAATCTCATCTCGTTTTAGATTTAGTATATTCTATTGAACAAACCTTAAATTATTTCATGGGTTTTGTAATAAAATCCCGATCACATTCATTTTAGTCGTGCGACACCCGATCACCTCGTAAAATATGAAAAACCCAACTATCTTAGAATTCAACAAAATTGACTGGACAACTAGATTTCACAAGACGAATCCAATGGTGAGATCTGTTTTGCCATCCAAGTTCTAAAAACTTTTGAGTTTTTAACCCGCACCGTAATGGCTAATTACCAGTATACCATTTTTAATAATATTTTAAATTTTTTGAATTTTATATTCTTCCCCCTTAAAGGAATTTCATCCCCAAAATTCCACACACATGCACATATAACAACAAGCAATTGCAACTAGTCATACATTACTTTATGACTACAAGAAATGTACCTCCATGCTCGAACAAGAATGGATATATAACATGGATAGTGTTCTTCATGCTCCCATGTTGCCTCCTCTATACCAAGGTGCTGCTACAACACCTTCACCAACCTCATAGTCTTGTCTCGAAAAACCTCTTCTTGGCGATCCAAGTTTAACATGTTGGTTTCATTGAGAATGTAATAACATGTTTGGTGAAAATTGTGGAATGTAATTATATGCTCATGATATAATTGACATTGTGAAAATGGTGTATATCATGCTACTCTCATGATATGATGAACATGAAATTGGAATTATAATTGTACATCACATATCATAAGCACAGGAAGCATCACATTCGTGGGCATATGACATGGGTGTGTGCATGGTTTTGATCAAACACCATTCTTGGTGGATGATGCGTGGGCTCGAAAAAGTTAGACCACGGTTTGACTGAATCGCACGGGTTGCATTGAAAATAGGGTTGTGGTTAGCAAGAAGGGATATATTGCCATTCAGGTGCAAGACCCGTTGATTTGGATACGCACTCTATTGGTATTGATTCCATTAAGTGTGTCGATGTATGTGGAGCTGTTGGTGGAAGTCCATAAATATCGTTTCGATTGGGTGCCCTTTGGTGGAAGTCCATAAATATCCACCCCAAGAAAGACCCAAACTTTATAAATAGTTATTGGATGTATAACATCAATAGCGGGGGCTTGGAATGCCTGAATTCACACGCATGGTATTACATGTGATATGGGAGACGGTAAAGGCTCGAGTTGAGTTGTATGCGTGAGTCTCATCTCATATCATGCATGGCATAGAGGATACCATTGTTCAATTGTATATTATTGAATGGAGTAATTGTTGCAAGTGAACATTTCATATGCCTCTAGGTTGGAGAGTAACCTTTTTAGGAGATACCCTGTTGAGCGTGACTCATCCTTTATGAGGACAATATTTCAGGTGCGGGGAATGCACCTATGGATGGCTCTCACTCGGGTCCTCAATGTTGAAGAAAAGCTGAGATGTGATTTTAAATTACATTTTTTGTAAAACTAATATGTGATTTAGTTTTGGATATGTAATTGTATGTAAGGGACTGTAATCGAACTCATATGAACTATGTTTAACGTAAAATTTTATGTTCTATGTGTTTGGGTTGATTATGTATAAGGTTGGAATGAATTGGAATTGAAAAAGGATGGAATCGAGGGAAAACTAAGAAGACCTACCAGTAGAACGATGAGTTCTTCTACCAGTAGAACATTTCTAGTAGGCTTTTTCTACTAGTAGAACATCGAGTTTTACTGGTAGAACTTTTTCAGTGAGTTTTTCTACCAGTAGAAGAATTTTGAAAGGTTTTCCTACTAGTAGTACATGGACATCTTCTATTGGANTCTAGTAGGCTTTTTCTACTAGTAGAACATCGAGTTTTACTGGTAGAACTTTTTCAGCGAGTTTTTCTACCAGTAGAAGAATTTTGAAAGGTTTTCCTACTAGTAGTACATGGACATCTTCTATTGGTAGGTTTTCTTCAAATCTCAAAATTTAAAAATGCTTTTGCTATGCCTTCGGGTCTTAAGTTCTTTTGTTCAAAGGATGTAAATGGACAATACTTAAGGATATTGTATATTGGACCTTGGATGGGTCATTTGATTTAATTGTATACAGGTTATGCGTTTGAGAGTGCCTTTTACAACGGAGACTCTGTCCAGATTCCGTTTGTTGTGATCCAGGTAAAAGGGATGTTATGTAGTGGTGTCGAGTTGTACGACATTCATAGGTATTTTTATGGGTTGACAAAGGACCCCTGATTTTAGGGGTGTCATAGAAACTGGTGAAGGAAAATGTAAAACCCAACTTTCCCTCTATAGAACTTCATCTTTTACCTTAGACCTTCTCTCTCTAAAAGTATATTAATATAAACATTGTGTGAAAAAAGAGTGTTACTTTTTCCATGCCCCTCCCCCTTAGCATGAGTGACTAACTTGGAGTCATTGGAAAGAGGTTGTCCATCAAAACAAGCAAAATCAGTCAAAACATGGTCCTTCCATGTTTTTCAAACCACTTCTTCTCCCTCCCTTCAATCTCCACTCCCTCTTTCTTCAAATCTAAATGTAGGGGTTAGGAGATCATCATGGGGTGTTAGAAGTGTCATCTTGAAGGTAATGCCTAAAAGGGGAGTGGTCAGGATTGGGAAGCTATCACCAAGGGATATTGTGTAATACCCGGATAAATTTAAACTTTTATGAAAAAAGGCAAAATGAAAATTTGCCACTATGGTACGGGTAAAAAACCTAAAATTTTCTAAATCTAGGATGACAAAATAGACCTCACCGTTGAATTTGTCTCGCAAAATCTAGCTACCCTATCAAATTTCATCGAATTCTAAGATAGTTGGATTTTTTACGGTTTACGAGGTAGTCGAGTCTCGGGTAACCCAAAAACGAAATTTTTAATAAAATTTTGAAAGTCAAAAATTAATTTAAGTTAAATTAAAATAAAAATATTTTGAACTTGAATCGGGATGAAATTTAATCGTTTCGGGATAAAAACGGACCTGAAAAAAATAGAGTCGTGTGGCACGTTGTGGGCCAAGTATTCTAAGGCTATAAATAAGAAGAAAAATCTGATTTTATCCTCCATTGTGCTCAGCCAGTTGAGCAATAGAATAAGAGAGGAAAAAAGGTGAGGGTTTCTCCACTTCTCTCTATGATCTACAACCTTGTGGTGCTCAAATCAACATGGGCCAAGAGGGAAAGTCGTTCTCCTTGCCGAGGGCTATACGACTACTCCAAAAACGACGAATTTGACCAAAGTTTCGAAATTGAGCTTGGATAAATCAAGGGTTTTGGGCGAGATTGGGGTTCTTGAAGGCTTCTACCAAGTGGTTTACGCTTCAAGAGGTAGGGTTCCTTCCTACTTGGGTTTATTTTACAACCTAGGGTGTTTATATGAAAATGGGTAAGTTGATAGAAATACATATCACTTACCTATGTTTGTGAAATTGAAATGGGTAGGTTGATAAAAATGTATATCACTTACCTATGTTTGTGAAATTGATAAAAGTAGTATGAAAATGGGTATAGAAATAATTTAAAATAAATTTATAGCATGGAATTGGTATGTGGTAATTACTTGTGTAATTCCATGGAAATTGGCGTTATGTGGGCATGCTATGAGTTTATATTATGTCTTTGTAAATGAAGTGTGTTATTGGCATATATTATGCAATAACATCCTTGTGATATATTGTTGGATATGAAAATGTTGATGTATGCTTATAGACATATCGACATTGTAATGGAATTGGTAATTATACGCCTTGGATATAAATTGCCATGAAATATTTATNAAAATGTTGATGTATGCTTATAGACATATCGACATTGTAATGGAATTGGTAATTATATGCCTTGGATATAAATTGCCATGAAATATTTATATATGTGGTTAAATTAGCTCATATGACATTCATTACATATGGAGCATGACATTGATATTGCAATGGTGTATTATATTGCATTTGCACGGAGGCATAGCATCCATGGGTCTTAGACATGGGTGTGGGTATGGATGTATGCATGGGTTGATCAAACACCATATTTGGTGGATGATAAGTGGGCTCAGTACCATTGGACCAAGGTTCAACAGAGTCACACGGTTGCATGAAAAATAAAACATGTGTCGGGTATAGCAAGAAGGGCTAGATTCTCCCTTGGGTGTAAGGCCTGACTATTGGTTTATACATTTCTAACAATGCAAGTCCAAAAAGTGTAACGGTGTGCGGAACTGGCGGTGCCGAAGGTCTACTACCCAGCAAAGACACATGATTTTGTTTTATAAAATTTTCATTTGGTGTGTAACATCAATGGTGCATTTTTCATACATTGGCATTGCATTGTGTGGTAGGAGCCGGTTAGGGCTTGGGGAAAAAAGGCATGAGTGAGTCTCATCTCATTTCATGGCATGACATACTAAAATTCCAATATGTTCTTGTTTGGGATGTGTAACACCCCGCATTTTCTTTTATATATGTATATAGATATATAGTAAATAATTGTTGTAAAAATGGGGATATGTGTAGTGATGTGTGTTTGAATTTGGTAGAATGAAAAAGGGATGAACAGTGCACTGGCTGTAACATCAAGCTCGATTTCGACCTTGATGCAGTCCATATCTCTCAAAACTTAAAACATGAAATTTGTAGAGCTCTCTCTTAGGATTCCATATCACCTTGAATCATCTCAATCGGAACTAGGAGGAAGGAGTTATGTCCATATTACGAAGTAGTGTCTACACTGTCCAAAAATCTGTCCGGCAGACTACCTTTCGCTAATTTCATCATAACTCTTTATTGGAAAGTCCGAATTGTGCACCGTTATTTTTGTTAGAACCCTAACTCGTATATCTTTCCAACCATATAGGTTACACCTCCTAGAAATACCTGAGTCAAATCAGTTTATTCTATGAAGTTGACCAAAAATCTGCACTATGGTGCTCCTTGGATAGTAAAGGGTTGTGCTTTCTTATTAGACCTTGAAGGTGTAAAACCCCATATGTTTACATTAATATATTAATGTACTTGTTTAGTGATTCTTCTATATGTAATGACTTAAGAATAAACCATATATATATTAAAATCGTAAGGATATCACCTATAGTAGTTCGAAGGAATAAAATAGAAATTTTAATGTTCCAAGTGTGAATTTATTTTAGTTTTGAAATAAATCATAAAAAGCAATGTTTTTAGGTTAAAATAACATTAAAAATGAATCCGGAACGTCGAAAAACCTTAGGGTAGTCGTATGGATCAAATTGGAGATTTCTAGTGGCAAAACTGTAATTTTGGAAAAAAACTCAAAATTCAGCCCATGAACAGTGATGTCGCGGACTGCTGTGTTTAAAACACAGAAACCAGCCCATTTCCTTCCATTTTTTCTCACATCTCTCACCCCCAAACCCCTTAGCACCCTTGGGGAAGATAGAGGAAAGGAGGAAAGGGAGAAAGGAGGTCATTAGAGCTTGGGTTTTTGGTTTGAAACTTTGATTCAAGGTAGGGGTTTTTCTTCCATGCTTGTCCATTGAGGCTAAGGCTAATATATATATATGTTTTGACTCATACTTGTATGTATTTGCTAGGAATTCCTTGTTTCTTGGTTTTCTTGCAATTATGGCATGTCTTAAACAAAGTTAGGATTGATTACCCATGAAACTTCTTTTATAGCTTTAAAACCCTAGTTTTTGGGGAAATATGGAATTCTCTTTCTACATTTGCTCAAGCTTGGTTTTGAGAACTTTAGTGCTTTGTGTGAGTAATGAAAATGATGTGGTGGTGATCTCTTGTATTTTCCTAATTGTTTATTGAAATTGCCTCATAATGGATTTGTGGATCTTTGGAAATTTGCTTGTAAATTGGAGATTTATGGAATCCTTGGTTATGTGTGATGATTGTTGGGATGATGTGATCTTGTATGGTTGTTGGAATGAACATGGATGAGAGGTTCCTTGTAAGGATGCTCATTCCATCTCAAGAGGTTCCTTGTAAGGATGCTTGAGAAACTAAATGTTGAGGGTGAGAGGCTCCTTGTAGGGATGCTCACACCAAAAGAGGACAGTATGTGATTTTCTCAAGAGGTTCCTTGNTACCGTGAAGAATAAGTATCCGTTGCCGAGAATTGATGACTTATTTGATCAGTTGGAGGGTTCAAAGTATTACTCCAAGATTGATCTTCGCACGGGGTGTCATCGGCTGCGAATTAAGGAGGAGGATATTCCTAAGACTGCTTTCCGTACCCGATATGGTCATTTCGAGTATACGGTGATGCCATTCGGATTGACTAATGCCCCCGCAGCCTTCAT
>CAUOFW020008057.1:727118-876456 GCA_963454935.2 Ilex paraguariensis | reverse complement strand
TTAGGTTGCACGGAGTTCCGCTCTCCATTGTGTCGGATCGTGATTCTCGGTTTGTGGCGCGATTTTGGCAAAGTCTACAACAAGCTATGGGGACAGAGTTACATTTCAGCACAGCCTTTCATCCCCAAACGGATGGCCAATCCGAGAGGGTGATACAAATCGTGGAAGACATGTTACGAGCTTGCACGTTGGACTTCAAGGGAAGTTGGAGTGACCATTTACCGTTGGTGGAATTTGCATACAACAACAGCTATCAGACCAGTATTGGAATGGCACCCTATGAGGCCTGGTATGGAAGACCATGTAGATCCTCGACGTGTTGGTTAGAAGCGGGCGAGAGTAGTTTGTTTGGGCCAGAAATTGTTCGAGAGACTACACAGAAAATTCAACTCATCCGGGAGAGACTACGCACAACACAGAGTAGACGGAAAAGCTACGCGGATCAAAGACGAAGACCATTAGAATTCAAAGAGGGGGACTATGTGTTTCTCAAAGTGTCGCCCCAGAAAGGAGTATTTAGATTCGGCAAGAAGGGAAAGTTAGCGCCAAGGTATACCGGGCCATTTGAAGTGATCAAAGTGGTGGGCAAGGCGGCATATCAGTTGCGGTTACCAGCTCAGTTATCGGGAGTACACGACGTATTCCATGTGTCCATGTTGAGGAAGTGTAAATCGGATGCAACGCCGGTTGTAGACTTAGAAGATATTGAAATTCAAGATGGAGCAACCTATGAAGAACAACCAGTGAAGATTCTCGACGCCAAGGAGAAAGTGCTTCGCAACAAAGTCATCAAATTGGTGAAAGTCTTGTGGCAACACCATGGAGTGGAAGAAGCTACATGGGAACCGGAGCTAGAAATGCGAGAGAAGTACCCACATTTGTTCGCTACTTGAGGTAAGTTTCGAGGACGAAACTTTCTTTAAGGGGGGTGGATTGTAACACCCCGCATTTTCTTTTATATATGTATATAGATATATAGTAAATAATTGTTGTAAAAATGGGGATATGTGTAGTGATGTGTGTTTGAATTTGGTAGAATGAAAAAGGGATGAACAGTGCACTGGCTGTAACATCAAGCTCGATTTCGACCTTGATGCAGTCCATATCTCTCAAAACTTAAAACATGAAATTTGTAGAGCTCTCTCTTAGGATTCCATATCACCTTGAATCATCTCAATCGGAACTAGGAGGAAGGAGTTATGTCCATATTACGAAGTAGTGTCTACACTGTCCAAAAATCTGTCCGGCAGACTACCTTTCGCTAATTTCATCATAACTCTTTATTGGAAAGTCCGAATTGTGTACCGTTATTTTTGTTAGAACCCTAACTCGTATATCTTTCCAACCATATAGGTTACACCTCCTAGAAATACCTGAGTCAAATCAGTTTATTCTATGAAGTTGACCAAAAATCTGCACTATGGTGCTCCTTGGATAGTAAAGGGTTGTGCTTTCTTATTAGACCTTGAAGGTGTAAAACCCCATATGTTTACATTAATATATTAATGTACTTGTTTAGTGATTCTTCTATATGTAATGACTTAAGAATAAACCATATATATATATTAAAATCGTAAGGATATCACCTATAGTAGTTCGAAGGAATAAAATAGAAATTTTAATGTTCCAAGTGTGAATTTATTTTAGTTTTGAAATAAATCATAAAAAGCAATGTTTTTAGGTTAAAATAACATTAAAAATGAATCCGGAACGTCGAAAAACCTTAGGGTAGTCGTATGGATCAAATTGGAGATTTCTAGTGGCAAAACTGTAATTTTAGAAAAAAACTCAAAATTCAGCCCATGAACAGTGATTGTCGCGGACTGCTGTGTTTAAAACACAGAAACCAGCCCATTTCCTTCCATTTTTTCTCACATCTCTCACCCCCAAACCCCTTAGCACCCTTGGGGAAGATAGAGGAAAGGAGGAAAGGGAGAAAGGAGGTCATTAGAGCTTGGGTTTTTGGTTTGAAACTTTGATTCAAGGTAGGGGTTTTTCTTCCATGCTTGTCCATTGAGGCTAAGGCTAAAATATATATATGTTTTGACTCATACTTGTATGTATTTGCTAGGAATTCCTTGTTTCTTGGTTTTCTTGCAATTATGGCATGTCTTAAACAAAGTTAGGATTGATTACCCATGAAACTTCTTTTATAGCTTTAAAACCCTAGTTTTTGGGGAAATATGGAATTCTCTTTCTACATTTGCTCAAGCTTGGTTTTGAGAACTTTAGTGCTTTGTGTGAGTAATGAAAATGATGTGGTGGTGATCTCTTGTATTTTTCTTAATTGGTTATTTGGATTGTCGCATGATAAAATTTGGGGATTTTGATAATGGTTGCTTGTTGAGGGCAATTTGTGGATTTTATCTTGTATGTGATTGTTGGTATGAAAAGAGGATAATTATGAACCGAGGTTACTCGTAAGTATGCGGTTAAGTGTGGAATACTTGAAGGGGGGTAGAGGTTACTTGTAAGTATGCTACCTACCAAAAGAGGATATTTATGAACCGAGGTTACTTGTAAGTATGCGGTTATGTGTGGGAGACTTCAAGGGGGGTAGAGGTTACTTGTAAGTATGCTACCTACCTAAAAGGACATCTAACGACCGTGGTTACTTGTAAGTATGCGGTTATGGGAAACAAAGACTTGAAGGGGGTGGAGTTTACTTTTAAGTATGCCACCTGCCAAAGGAAATATAATAATCGATGGTGGAATAAGCGTTCCTTTTTGTATTATGGTGTTACTATTGCATTTCCCACAAGAGCTTGTGGAGGTATGGGACTCTACAAGAACTTGTTGGAAATGGTTATGGTTGCTCATTGTGACTTGGGTTTACTGTTCATTTAAATTATTGCGAATGTTTAAACTTGAGATCTGTTTCAAATGTCACGGTTTTACTTCAAATGTTATATGATATTTTGGAAAATAAGACCGAACTGTTTTACTTGTTTTCTAAACCTTGTATGAGTATGGAAGGAATGTTGCTACAGAGCTTAGTGCTCATCCCCTACAAATAATATCTTTTCAGATTTCGTCTATGAGGAGGAGTTACAAGTAGATGAACCAGTGCATGGGGAAGCTCCCCTAGAGGGGAACGGGGGTCCTGAACTGGATGCCTAGAGTTATATTTCTTTTGTACTAGACTAGAGAGTTTATTTTGAAATCATGTAAAGTCTAGTATTTTGTTATTTCACTGCAAGTGTAATTTAATTCTTTTGGGAATATATTTGTCATACTTGGCCTATTCTTTTGGGATGGCATTGTGGATATGACATATGATGAATGAAAGTTTATTTTATGATGGATAAATAGACCCGGTGTGGTCAATAGTTATGCATATGTGGACCCGGTGTGGTCAATTGTAATATAATTGTACAGGTTGTGTTTTGGGTAAAGCTCCCCGTACAAAGGAGACTCTTGCCCAAATTTTGTTAAAATATGAATGGTTGATGAATGAACTTTCGTCGTGATGAATTTACGTAATGCTCTCATGGGGTGAATGGTTTTTAGAATGTAATGTCACCCAAAGAGGTTTTTGGGGCGTTACAGGATGTGGTAGCTTGTTAAATATTGCATGTGAGCATTTCATATGTATTTAGGTTGGGGAGTAGCCTCTGTAGGAGATACTCTATTGAGCGTAGCTCACCCTATATGAGAAAACATTTTAGGTGCGAGTTTCACACCAGCGAAGGACCCTCGTTTCAAGCCTCAAAGATGAAGAGAGCCGACTTGTGCCTTTTGATAGCTCATTATGTATAATTTTTGTAAAAATTATATTTTGGGCATGTAATCATAAGGAATTACTTGTAATAGAACTTTTATATAATAGGTTTTATGTGAAAAACCTTGTTTAGCATGCTTTGGATGGTATTGGAATAGCTTGAAATGGATTAGAAATGAAAAATAGGTGACATAGGCAAAATTTGCCAAACTGTACCGGTATGACGAGGTCTAGTGAATTACGTGTTCTGGTACAGATTTTTCAGTGGCTTACCCCTACCAGTACAGATTTTCCAGTAGGTTACTCGTACCGGTACAAATTTGATCAAATGATACACTTTCCAAAAATTTGAAATTTTGAAAATTTGAAAACTCCTTTGCCATGCTTTAGAACTATGGGTTCTTAGGTTCCAAGGATGTAAATAGACTATAATGGAGTTTGAATTGTGGTACGTTGGACCACGGTTGGATCAAATGATAAAATGAACACTTTTTGTGTGGGTTAAAATCCCGCTTAAGGGGATGTTATTGACATGACATCGAGTTGTGCGACAATCACGGGTATTTTTGCTGGTTGACAGATGGTCAACGGTTGACAAATGACCCTTGGTTTTAGGGCCGTCACATATCAGGTCCTTCGAGGTACTTGAGAGGGTTGGTACAGTCGCTTACCGATTAGCTTTACCACCAAATTTATCAGGTGTTTACACGTTGTTGTATGTCTCCATACTCTGGAAGTACACTCTAGATTCTACACATGTGGTGGATTGGGGTGAGCTAGTTATTGATGCGGATGGGACTTTGAGGAAGGATGGGTGCGTATCATGGATAGCTGAGAGCAAATTTTACGAGGAAAGACTGTAATGCTGGTGAAGGTGTTGTGGCAACACCGAGGTGTGGAAGAGGCGACATGGGAACGTGAGAATACTATTTATGCCACCTATCCGTTCTTGTTTGAGGATGGAGGTACACTCTTTTAGTCATAAAACATTATATGACTTGTTACATATACATGTGATTGTGTGTGTATATGTGTGAAAATTTCGAGGACGAAATTTCTTTAAGGGTGAAGAATGTAAACCTCAGAAAATTTAAAATTTTCTTGTGAAGGGTAAAATTGTAAGTAGTCGTTTTGGTACGAGTTGAAAACCCAAAATTTTCTAGAATTCAGATGATGAAACGAACCTCATTGTTGGATTTGTCTCGTGAAATTTAGTTACCTAGTCAATTTTCGTTGAATTTTAAGACAGTCAGTTTTTTACTTTTTACGATGCGATCGGGCATCACACAATTAAAATAAATACGATCGGGTTTTAATTGTGAAATAAAAAAAATAATTTAAATTTATTTCAAATAAAATATCTTGAACTTAAAACAGGACGAGATTAAATTTATTTGGGATAATAATGGATAAAAAAAAGGAGACACGTGTGGCTTAATGTGGACCAAGTATTAAAGGGTATAAATAAGGGAGAAAAATTAGATTTTCTTCTCATTCACACTAGTCATTCCAATAGAAAGAGAGAGAGAGAGAGAGAGAGAGAGAGAGAGAGAGAGAGAAGAGAGGGAAAAACAATAGTTCTTCAAGTCTTTCTTCTTCGATCTAGGGCTATTCATTCATCGAATTACTTCGGGTCAAGAACCAAAAGTGTTCTATGTGACGAGAGCTATAAGTACGTGCCAAAGATTACGGGTTTCCCCAACTTCTCAAGGACGGGATTGTTGGGATCTAAGCCTTGAGGCTCGAGTTGGGTTTCTTGGAGTCTTTACCACATGTATTACGTTTCAAGAGGTAGGTTTCCTTTCCTAACTAGGTTTATTTTCAATCTAGGGTTGTATATGGAATGGGTACATTGAGTAGAGATGAAATCTCTTATCTAAATATAATCATAGTGTAACTAGAGTATGAGAAATGATTGGAATGGCAGCTGTTGTCTTTGCCTTGAAGGCATGGTGCCACTATTTCTATGGAGAGCAGTTTGAGGTGTTTTTGGATCATAAGAATCAGAAGTACATCTTCATTCAGCAAGACCTCAACATGAGGTAATTTAGGTGGATAGAGTATTTGGAGGACTATGACTTCACCTTGAAGGCAAATGTGGTGGCTGAAGCACTCAATCGAAAATCACAGGCAGTTTTGGCTAGTGTAGATTCCCTGAAATAGTAGAAGCTCGAGATTGTGGGACTGTTTGGGCTACACTGCGAGGTCAGGCTCAGGGCACTTTGGGGAGTCTAGTGGCTACGCTTTCCTTACTGAGTAGGGTGATTGAGTCTCAGGGACATAACATAGAGATATTGTCTATCAGGGACTGGGTACAATTGGGTACGGATGACGAGGGTAGGTCATTCACGCAGATGGTAGTCTTCGGTTCTAGGGAAAGGTTGTGGTTCCTAGTCGCCGAATCTGAGGAAAAAGATTCTCAGGGAGTTCCACTGCTATTGGAGTAGGATGAAGAAGCAAGTTTTAGACTTTGTTAGTAGATGTCTCATGTGTCAGTAGGTCAAAGCTGAGCACCAGAGACCAGTAGGTTTGCTCCAACCTGTGGAGCTGGCTAAGTAGAAGGGGGAACACGTTACTATGGATTTTGTGACCAACTTGACACGGACTTCACGTGGGCATGGTGTGGTGGGTGATCGTGTCAACTTACGAAGTCGGCACACTTTTTGGATGTGCTAATGACCTTCACACTGGAGGAATTATGCTAATTGTATAAACAGGAGATAGTCCAGTTGCACAAGGTACCCATATCAATAGTATTGGATCAGGACCCCAGGTTCATGGTCGATTTTTAGGAGAGCTTCCAACGGGTTATGGGAACACAATTGATGATAAGCATAGTCTTTCATCCCTAGAGGGACGGTCACTCAGAGAGATCTATCCAAATTTTGAAGGACATGCTTCGGGCATGCGTCCTTGACTAGAGGTCACTACCGGATCTGAGTTGTTGGAAGATGATCCCATATTAAGTTCACCTTCTTTGAGGTGTCTCTAATCAAATCCAGACCAATAGAGGGTCTCTCTCTGATCTTCGTTCAGCAAATCGGAGAACGACACGACTTGCCATAAAGTGTCTTATAGGGTGCCATCTGTACACTTGCCTACTAACAATTGTTATAGTTGAACCCTACTAAGAGACAATATATATGTTTAGTTGACAAAAAAAACATGCTGAAAAGGAGAAAAAAAAAAAAGACAATATGTCTAGCACTAGAAAAAATCAGAAGAAAAAAAAACGAAAGAAATATAAAAAGCAAGAAGTTGAAAACAAAAATATGAGCAAGTATTGTGAATTGTGCTTCTAAAGGGTGAAAATTGAAAGACTGTTAAATAAATTTTTTGTGTAATGTAAAATCTGAGAAAATTTAAAATTTTATTGTGGAGGGTAAAATAGTAATTAGTTATTATGGTACGGGTTGAAAACCCGAATATTTCTAGAACTTGAATGACGAAATGGACCTCATCTTTGAATTTGTCTCACAAAATCTAGTTAATTAGTCAATTTTTGTTGAATTCTGAGACAGTCGAATATTTTTGCGTTTTACGATGTGACTAGACGTCGTGCAATTGACATAAACGCGATCAGATTTTAATTGTGGACCACGAAAATAATTTAAATTTATTTTAAATAAAATATATTAAACTTAAAATGGGATGAAATTAAATTGATTCAGGATGAAATTGGATTAGAAAAATGAGAAATGTGTGGCTTAATGTGCACCAAGTATTAGAGGGTATAAATAAGGGAGAAAAAATAGATTTTCTCCCCATTCACACCAGCCATTCCCTGATGCCACCAAGATAAGGGTAGATGGATTCTAGCTTGAGTGAGAGGATCATTTATTGTGGGAATGGGCAAAGGCCTCGAAGAACATAGAGGCAATGACATGGGGAGAGTTCCATGAGCTCTTCAAGGGCAAGTATTTTTCGTCGGATATATGGCAAGCAAAAGCCTGAGAATTCTTGGATTTGAAGCAAGGGACTATGATGGTGATTGAACACGTGGCTAAGTTCACTAAGTTAGCCTGTTTCACTGACAATTATATGGCCAAAGAGAGGAGATTCGATGATGGGTTGAAGTTGTCCATCCTGGGAAAGATTGTGGGCCATCACCTCTAAGAATTGGACTCCATGGTTGAGATGGCTATGGCCATTGAGTAGGAAATGGAAGATGCAAGTAGCATCTAGGAGGTGGGTGCTAAGGACAAGAAGAAGAAGGGTCAATCATCTTCTTCTAGTTCGGGGAAGAAGCAAAATACTTCTACCCCACAAGGGTATCAAGGATAAAACCGTGGCTATTAAGGCCAAGGCGAGGGTCAATCCTCCAACGGCAAGAGAAACTTCAAGGCTTCCTACTAGGCAGATCAGAGAGCTTGTTTCATATGCCATCAACTGGGCTACATGAAGTAGGATTGTCTTCAGAGGTACGGATCCCAAAGCTACGGGGCATCTTAGTTCTAGTCATCGGTGGGACATCCACAAACTTTCTTCATTCCTCCCGATCCCCCTATGGGCTAGGGAAATCCGTTCCAGTTCCAGGGTGCTATATTTGCCCCTACCACTTCATGAATAGGGACTCCGCAATCAAGCCAGATGAGTCATGGCATGGACCAAGGCTGAGGGTAGGGCTTATAGGTCGAGGACTTTAAGGACCCAGGGGCGAGTCTATGCCATCATAGCTCAGACTGACCCAATGAATTAGCAGTGATTTAGGGTACATTTCTACTCTCATTTATGGGCAAGGGTATTGTTTGATTCTGGTGCATTACATTCATTTATAGTTGCATCATGTGTAAAGAATTTGGGCTTAGAGGTTGTGACCTTGGAATAGCTATTAAATGTGAGTTCTCCCTTAGGAGCTAGGGTATGCATTGATAAGACATGTCAGGGGTGTAAGCTAGAGATCTCTGGAATTCTACTCACTGTGGACCTTAGGGTCATGGACATATCAGAGTTTAATGTCATCCTCGGATGGATTAGTTGGCGGCACATCGAGTTGTCATCAATTGTGATCAGAATAGGGTCACTGCCTATACACTGGAGGGTGTTTGTTTCAAGTTTCAAGGGAAAAATATGATGCTTTACCCCATGCGGTATATGATTCCTATTGGCATGGACAGTTGCTGGGTTAGCTTGCGAACCTTACACTTGAGGACGAGGCGAGACATGAATTAGGTCTACCTCGGGTAGTTTACGAATATGCGGACATTTTTTCGGATGAGTTACTGGGATTACCTTTACATCAGGATGTAGACTTTACCATTGAGTTATAACCCAATGCATCCCTTATTCCTGCATAGAATGGCACATGCAAAGTTGCAATAACACAAGGTACAGTTGTAATAATTGTTGGAAAAAGGTTAGTACCTCACCTTGGGGTGCTCCATTGTTGTTTGCCAAGAAGAAGGACAAGATCCCAAGACTTTGTATAGACTACCGGCAGTTGAATTGAGTTATTGTCAAGAATAGGTAACCTTTATCTTGAATTGATGACTTGTTTGATCAACTGAGAGGGGCACGGGTCTCCTCCAAGATAGATTTGGTTTGATGAATTCCCCGATGGCATTCATGGATCTCATGCATAGGGTGATCTAACCCTATTTAGTTCTTTTTGTCATGGTCTTTGTAGATGACAACCTGATCTACTCCAAGTCGGAGGAGGAGCATGAGGGTCACTTGATAATTGTTCTTCAGATATTGAGAGACCAGCAACTGTATGCCAGGTTCAGCAAGTGTGAATTTTGGCTGATGAAGGTGAAATTTCTAGGACACGTGGTTTTAGCTTCGGGTGTATCCATGAACTCGGAGAAGGTTGAAGCAGTTAGGAGTTGGGAGAGGTCGAGGTTAGTCTTCGAGATACATAGTTTCTTAGGATTAGCAGGATATTACCAGAGGTTCATTGAAGAATTCTCCCGACTAGTTGCACCTATGTCTAGATTGATTAGGAAGGAGATCAAGTTTTAGTGGGATGACTCGTGTGAGAGGGCATTCCAAGAGTTGAAGAGAAGACTTACTTCAGCTCCTATTTTGATAGTTCCAAAAAGGGGACAAAGGTACACAGTATACTATGACACCTCTAAGGACGGACTTGGGTGTATGTCGATACAGTCTGGGAAGGTGGTAGCTTATGATTCATGACAGTTGAAGAGCCATAAGCATAATTACCTCATGCACGACAAACCTGAGTGTTGACTGTTTTCTCTAAAAAGTGGGTGAAATATCAATGTTTCCCATGTGTAGGAATGTATCGTTAAGTAACTCAATTGATTATTGGGTTGTCTCCACAGAGAAAATGGAGGACAAATTCAAAAGGTGATGATCAAAGAAAAATAAAAATCTTGAATTTTTAAAGAGTAGGGTTTTGAAAACAAGTAAACTAAAAGATAATAATTAAAGACAACCGGTTAATATTCAAAGTTCATCTCACCATGAATAGACATTTTGACTCGAATTCTATAACTCACTTGAGATTGTGGTCAAATGCACTCAAGCAGTAGATATTCGTTTAACACCCAATTTGTAAATAACAAATATTTATTTAAGACAATTGAATTTATTTGAGGGAATCCACTTTGATTGTAGTGATTTCAAGAATTATCAGTGCCAAGTCTAAGTTGTCAACGGATCAAAAAGAAGATATACAAATCGATAGAATTTTTGATTTTAATCATTTAACTAACCCAAATAACTCGATAGTAGATAAGCCCCATTTTTGTGTCAAAATCCCCAATTCACATGAGACGACTACATGTAATCATACCAGAATTTAACTACTTAAACATAACGAAAATAAAATTGAAAGCAATAAAAGAGGACATGATAATTAAAAGTAGATAAATAAAACTTGTATTGAAATTAGAATTGAAAAGCAATTGAAAGAAAAGCGATAAAATACCATAAATTGTTCAACATAATTGAAAATGAAGAAGACTTGTGCTAGCGAACTAAATAAACAAATAAATGAGGATGAAGGCAGCCCTCTAGAAATCATCCTAGGAGGAAGCGTGTGTCTCCAAAGCTGCCAATAGTTGATATTTATAGGATAATGGGATAGATATGATAATTTTTAGATATTTTCTTTCCATTTATGTCTAACTCCTATTCTTAGAAAATCTCTAAAAATTTCTCCTATAATATCTCTAAGATTTGGCCTATTAAAATCCCTTCCCTATCTTGTCTCTTGCTCCTCCAAGAAATTCTTGGAAGATATCATGGAATATTTAGTTAGTCAATGCCTGGGAGAAGGAGTCTGATGAGGGCATAATATTGCATAATTGACGGCGTCATTACATGAATTTTAACCCAACTTTTGCATCTAAATACTTAGAGTTAGCCGAAATTACGAATATGTTGAATTTTCAATGTTGCATGTAATTATAGCTTAAATGATGGATTTTAGAACCTTGAAACTAAGTGTGGAGGAGTGGTGAAGAGATGAACACATTACATGAGGATTTTGAGGTTTAAAAGTGAAAGAAATCAAGGAGGTATTGGTGTTTGGTACCATAGGCATCAGCAACCACACCATTTTGTAGTAGTACCTTGGTTTTACTCATTTCGGACCATGATCCACTTAGAATCTGAAAAAGTTTGAAACATGAAAATTGTAGATCTGGATGTCTTCTATATTGTGCCAAAAATTGTAGCTCAATCGGATGGTTGGATCACAAGTTAGGACAATTCTACGAAAACTGGTCCAGAGCAGCACCCAGTACCCCGAACTCCAGTAGCCAAACCATAGTGGTATGCGTACCAGTACGCTCTGCCTAGACTACCTAGAACACCTACAACTCATGCTTCACTTGCTTGGGGGTCCCACCATTGATTTTCTCACTTGCGTCTGACTTCCCTTACACATCTACATGGTTCATACACCCTAGTTGAAGACTTTGGAGGGAAACGCATTAATGAGGAGAGGAGAGGAGAGAAGGGGGCAGCCATCTTGGGTGCAGGCTATGCTCTTCCTAGCCTGTCAAAAGCCATCGACTCACCTCCCATTGATGGGAGGCCTGCACACAGGCTAGGAGAGCTTGAAGGACGAAAATGCATCATCTCACACTCCATATATTCAGCATTCCAGAAGACATTGGGGGTGGCTACCTAAGCTTAGAAAATCCAATGAAGAAGATGATGAATAGTGTAAAATTTATATTTTTGCATTTTCTTTTCAATTTCTTGTAATCCTTAACTCTTCACTTTAATCTCATTCATTTCAAGTTTATTGCAAGTTTAGTTACATGTTCTTGAATCTACCATTGTTATATTAAGTTTTTCTTCATTTCAACTTTTAAAATGGGTATTGAATATTTTTCTTCATAGTTTAAGATTTCTAGCATTAAGTTAAGTTTCATGTTTCATTTCCTCATTATGTCTCTTTACATTATGCATGTCTTTCCTTTATTTATGAATAGCTAGATTTGAAGTAGGCTAATCCAAGGGAGACCTCCTCTTGGGCATGTCATTCCAACTCATTTTCTTTCCTCCTCTTGGTGTACGATGGTTTGATTTGACTGGGTTGGGATGAGGACATGGTTGTGAGTTCTTGATACAACATAGGCCTGGTTACGGTGTATGCTTAAATCCTCACCTCCATTTTAGTCCCGAGCTTCCCACGAATCAATCGTTCATCTATGCACCAATGGAGGATTGTTTTAAGTTGATTTGGTATTCCCATTAGAATGAAGCCTTAGGATTAGCCAACACTTGTTTTCCATTTCATTTTCATCTACCAAAATTCCAATCACCAAAACACAAACAAAAGATTTTACACTTTCCCCTTTTTGCCAAAATCACCTTCAATAGAATTCTCTTTCTTCCCTGAGGAGACAACCTTGGAATACTTAATTCCAAGTAAAACAATGACACACAAAAGACTCCTTGTGCTTGGGGAGCACTTTTGTTCACACACACACGCGCATTTCATTTTGTACATTTCATTCATCCACCGTTCCGTTACCCATCTCTTGCATCATTCTGAGGGAGAGTGACATTTCTCCATTCCTATAAGCCATACACACATTGAGGGATAATGTTATGAGGCTAGGGAATACAACAAAAAATATCAAGCAAAATTGCACTAACCTACCGATAGAAAGCAGAAAATGACCTTCTAGTAGAACTACTTTATGTTTTACACGAACTGTTTTGATCTTCTCTTCCACTGGTAGAACACCTTTTTGTTTTTGACCTACCTGTAGAGTAATTCTCTGTTTTACTTCTACTGGTAGAAGACGAATAGGTAGAAAGGGTATTTTCTTCAATTATGCTCCCAGTGCCCTTGTCTCGACTCCTGAATCTCCTAAATCATCTCCAAAAACTTCCATAGCATCAAAATGTAAATAAAACATCGTTCTTACATTAGTTTACCTACAAACATAAATATTCTCCATAAAACACAAAACTATACATATAAATAATAAATAAAGCTAAGATGAACGGTTTGAGATATAAAGTAATGCAATGTTATGTACTCATCACACCCCCCAACTTAAGCTTTGCGAGTCCCCATGAAACTAAAAATAAATGCATGCTCCTCGTAATTGTATTTAATTAACAGGCATTCCCAAGTGCAGGAAGGGGTATTGTTTGTAACTCGGTCGATTACCGAGATCATCTCCTCAGGGAAGGCTGTAGGTTCAGAGGGTGATAAAACAAAAAGAAATAAAAGTTCAGAATTTTGAGAGTATTTAGATTTGGAAAACTTAATTAATTTTAAAAAGTAACATTTAAATGAAAGAACCGGTTGATCGGTAGGTATCACCTCATCATGAATAGTTATTTTGACTCAAATTTGATAACTCACTCAAGATTGCGGTCCAGCTTTACTCAAGTGGTAGATATTCGCTAAACACCCAATTTAATAAATAAAAAATGTGTACATGAATCAATTGAATCAATTATCATAATTTATTACAGTTACAATGATTAAAAGAATTAACCGGTCAAAGTCTTAATTGTTGACGAATAAGTAAGAAGATATACAATTGAACATATGCTTAATTAACCTATTCAATTAACCCAAATAACATGACAGCAGACTAGCCATATAGTTTTGAGTCAAAATTCCCAATTCATGGATGGGACTACTTCATTTGAACAAAGCTTCATTGTAAACTAAAGCAAGAAAGAAAAAAATTAAAATTGCAAGTAAAATAAATACCTTGTATTGAAATTGTAATGAAAAGAAATCGTTCGTAGATAGTAAACAAAAGTAATTGTTTTGCAAGAATTAAAGACTTAAATTTAAATAAAGCTTGTAAAGTAAAACAATGGAGAAAAAATAAAAAGAATAAGAAAAACTAAGAACCCTAGGCAAGACAAGCAGAAGAAGGTTAATTAAATGATGGAATGCTAGCTCTAACGATCGATCATTTTCTCTTGGCTAGGCTTGGGTTTTTATAGGATGTCTTGTACTGATTTTTCTCCCTTTAATCCACCAATCATGACCTTTAAAATAATACAGAAGATTGCCATTCCTAATATGTCCTCATAGTAGATTTACAGGAACCTACCGGTAGGAAGCAGAAAACGAACTACCAGTAGGACNTAAAATTGCAAGTAAAATAAATACCTTGTATTGAAATTGTAATGAAAAGAAATCGTTCGTAGATAGTAAACAAAAGTAATTGTTTTGCAAGAATTAAAGACTTAAATTTAAATAAAGCTTGTAAAGTAAAACAATGGAGAAAAAATAAAAAGAATAAGAAAAACTAAGAACCCTAGGCAAGACAAGCAGAAGAAGGTTAATTAAATGATGGAATGCTAGCTCTAACGATCGATCATTTTCTCTTGGCTAGGCTTGGGTTTTTATAGGATGTCTTGTACTGATTTTTCTCCCTTTAATCCACCAATCATGACCTTTAAAATAATACAGAAGATTGCCTTTCCTAATATGTCCTCATAGTAGATTTACAGGAACCTACCGGTAGGAAGCAGAAAACGAACTACCAGTAGGATTGTTCACTATTTTCCTTCTACTGATTACTCTGATCTTCTACTACTGGGACACCTCTCTATCTCCAACCTATTGGTAGGATAACACTCACCTACCGATAGGACAACTCTCTGGATTGCACCTACCAGTAGGATTGATGACCACTAGTAGAACCTCTTTTTGGCTCCAGATATACAAGTATAAGACCTACTGATAGAAGTGGTATTTTCTTCAATTTTGATTGCAATGACCTTGGCTGCTCTCTTGGACCTCTTAGCTCATGTCCTAAGTCTTTCATGTCATTGAAACACGTGTCCATCCACATATTAACACCAATTCAACATCAAACACACAAAATCACTATAAAGTACAAAACTCAACTAAAATAAAGGAATTAAGAGACAAGCATAACTAAGATGAATGTTTATGAGGCTTATAATATGCAATATTATACTCTCATCACACCCCCCCCCAACTTAGATTTTGCTAGTCCCTTAGCAAAACAAAATAAACAAATATTAAAACTACCTAACATCATAATATAAATTCCAAAGCATACTCAACCACATAACCAATATCATTAAATTGAAATGTATATGGTTAAAAAATAAATGGCACATAATTGGAATCAAAATACTTCTTTTATATATTCATTGTGTAATTCTTACGTATAAAAGAACAAAAGTTTACTAGTGGGTTTCGAGGGTTTTAGATAATAGAATGACTACCTACAGATAGAAACCCTTTTAATTTTTTTCGGACTGAATAGGAACCTATCAGTAGGAAGCCACTTCAACCTTCCAGTAGCTAACTCTAGAATTTTAGTAGTTTTCTTTTTTTCCAAAATTAATTAAGAACACCACCAATTAAGCCTAAATCTTAAAACCCAAAATATACCCAAATCAATGGCTTAATCGTATTCCAATGTACCATAGATTCTCAAGTATATGCAATGTAATTTATGATATAAAATCATTAATATAATGCTAAAGAATGTAGAGCATAAAAAACAATCTAATAAAATGAAAAATTAATTGCAAAGTTTAGAAATACAAAACCATTTTCGTAGGTAACACAAATACATTTAGCCTACGCACTAAGCCTATATACCCCTAAGTTCCTCTGGTGGATGAGTGTTGTCTCGTGAAGGTTCCTAGAGAAGATACCTAAAAACTTACCATTTTTATCTATCTAAAATTCAACTTATTGTTTCTCCATTACCATGAAGTTAGGGATATACCATATTTACCCGAACTCATTAACACGTACATTCCAATAGACTTCAAGGCTATGCAATAAGCTAGTTTCAATGCCAAAACTCACCAAGGTTTTACACTTAAAAGGGAGTTCTTTGATTATCATGGTTGTTCTGATCATACATGTATTTGAGAATAAATTTTATGTATTCAAAATAAATTTTACTCACATATATCTCAAAAAATGAAGTGCATACGTTAAATAGAACGACATTGGCATGACCTCATGAAAGGAATATTAAGAGACATATATGTAATGTAGCTAGTATATCTTATAAGCATTGCAGCTTACAAACTCAACATACCCTCTAAAATAAAATAGGACTTTCTATGCTTATAATGAGGCCTTGGGTGAAGGTTTAAGAAATGATGGATTTAAGGATTCAAAACGGGTTCTCCCATAGACAACTTTCATATTCACTTACAATTATCCCTTATTCATATACAACATGTAAACTCATATCCCTTATTCTTGCTTCACTAGCCTTTGGATTTTTTATTCATTTTAAAAAAAAATTCTCATCTTTCATTTCTCATCATCCTNATATCCCTTATTCTTGCTTCACTAGCCTTTGGATTTTTTATTCATTTTAAAAAAAAAATTCTCATCTTTCATTTCTCATCATCCTTTTTTTTTTTTTCTCTTCTTGATTCTTTTACCACAATTCCCCATTTATTTTGAATAAAAACAAGTCCAGGGATAACCAAGGTAGGATATATACTTTCTATGCTTGGCTGGGTTATTAGTTGAGGTAAAGAAACAAAAATTCATCATGACTCATTCACGGATACTAGAGATAATGCAATGAAAGAATAGGCTTAAGGCTGAAATAAAATTCAAAGATGGCCTAGGATCATCTTTCAAAATATATGGCAAAGTGTTGATCTTTAAAGAGATATAACCAACTCATTTCTCCTATGTTCCTAACCAAAACTAGAGTAATGAGATTACTGAAAAACAATGGATTTGAAATGAATATCATAAGAGTAAATGTATTATAACCTTTCAAGAATAATAAGCACAAAACTTAAAAGGTTTATACATGTATATCTACTATGGATTTTAAGTTTTTTCAAAACATGAACCTAATCTCAACAGAAATTGCATGCTTATTGTGAACAATGTTTGGGTTTCTAAATACCAACATGACCTTGTTATTCAAGCATAGACTACAAATCTCCAAAGTAAAATATGTAACCAATTTAGGTATGATACAACATATCTAAATCTCGTAGTTCTTAAGAAACAACAAGTATCCTTTGAATAGACTTAGTTTTTTAAGAATTTAAAATTTTCACTGCATACAACTAATTGCTACAAATTGAAATAAACAAAATAAATAAATAGGAGCAACACAATGGTGTAACCTCACCCCCCAACTTAAAATTTGCATTGTCCTCAGTGCAATAATGATAATGCAATGAGTAACATTAAAAGAGTTAGGGAAAGAAAACACTTAAGCACAACACCTAACTAAACTAACTGCAAAACAATAAAAGAACAAATTAGCATAAAGAAAATAACAAAACCAATTAAACCACAAATAAGAAGTTAACTAAAAAATCTAATAGACAAAAAAAAAGTTTATTCAACGAGTTCAACCGGGCTCCAATTGCTTAATACCTGACTTCTCTCAGGATTTGCTTTCTCCAAAGAATAGTTCTTGTTGGAGGTTCCTTTCCACACCTTGTAACTCTTTGGAGTTGTTTAACAAGTCAATATAAAAAAAATCCTTTGAGTTATTGTCCTCACATTCAGAATTAATCAAACATAATGGAAGAGGATCATAATACATAGAAGTTTTAAACTTCTTCTCCACACACTCATCTACCAGGTCTATCTCACAAAACTCTACTTCAACACCCTAGTCTTTTGCTACGTGGAAAATATTAAATTCAACAGTCATATTCCCAAAAGTGCATTTCAACACAACACTCCTGCAATTTATTAATGCATTAGATGTTGCAAGGAATGAGTGTCCTAAATTGATGGGAATCTGTGAAGCTAGGTAAGCAATCGGTGCATTGTCTAGGAAGTGCAGTAAACCCACAAGGCATCGGTCAATTTGAATGACCAATCCTTTCGATTTGGGTTAACCGTTTTATCTAGTATGCTCTTTATCTACCTTTTGGCCAACTCGGCTGGGCCATTAGTCTGTGGATGATAAGCGGTACACACCTTGTGTGTTACGCCATATTTACGCATCAAATAAGCAAATGGTCTATTGCAAAATGTGAACCACCATCACTTATCATTGCATGAGATATTTCAAACTTAGAAAAAAATATTTTCTTTTAAAAATATGACCACAACTTGATGGTCATTAGTCTTGGTCGGGATTGCCTCTACCCACTTGGACACGTAGTCCTCTACTAATAGGATATAAAGGTAGCCAAAAGACATAGGGAATAAACCCATGAAATCGATGCCGTAATAGTGAAAGATTTCAATGACTAGCACGGGGGAGAGGGTCATCATGTTTCTACGGGTCACACTTCCCAAACTTTGACACCTATCACATTTTTTGCAAAATGAGGCAGAAGCTTTAATCAATGAAGGACAATAAAAACCACTTTGTAAAATCTTAGCTTAAGTTTTCTTAGAAGAGAAGTGCCCATAACACACCTTAGAATGGTAGATGGGGAGGACATCCCATTGTTCATTCTCCTATACACACCTTCTCATGACTTGATCAAGGGAATATTTGAATAGGTACAGGTTGTTGAAGTAGAAGTACTTCACATCTGCCATGAATCTTCACTTATCTTTAGGGTACCAATGTGGGGGTATTTGTCATGTGGAAAGAAAATTGCAAATATCAACATACCACGGACAAAATAAATGGATAGAAAATAAATGCTCATCAGGGAAAGAATCAGGGATAAGGATGTGCTCTTTGGTGTCTTGGACAACAAGCCGTGACAAATGGTTCGCCACCACATTCTCGACTCGTTTCTTATCCTTGATGATTAGGTTGAATTCTTGAAGGAGGAGGATCCACCTAATAAGTCTTAGTTTAACATCCTTCTTAGATAACAAATACTTCAAAGCAGAGTAATTAGTGTAGACTACAATAGGTGAACCAATAATGTATGACCTATGTTTATCCAATGAAAACACTACAACTAGCAACTCTTTTTTAGGGGTAGTATGATTCATTTGTGTTTCGTTTAAAGTTTTGCTAGCATAGTATATTACAT
This sequence comes from Ilex paraguariensis, assembly GCA_963454935.2. Classification (NCBI taxonomy): domain Eukaryota; kingdom Viridiplantae; phylum Streptophyta; class Magnoliopsida; order Aquifoliales; family Aquifoliaceae; genus Ilex; species Ilex paraguariensis. The sequence goes on along the minus strand of CAUOFW020008057.1, from coordinate 857,348 downwards.
ATGACCTTTTTTCTCCCCTTTCACCTAGCACTACGCCAACTGCGTAATCACTAGCGTCACATATGAGCTCAAATGGTAGTTCCCACTTGGGTGGTCGTATGATTCGAGGTGAAGTAAGCATGCTTTTAAGTTTTTTGAAAGATGCCTCACAATCATCCAACCATACGAAGGGAACGTCTTTTGCTAGCAAATTTTTCAAAGGTCTTGCCAATGCACTAAAATCCTTAATGAATCGACGATAAAAACCTGCAAGGGCAAGAAACGACTAGATGTCTTTGATGACCCTTGGAGTGGGTAGGTTGGAAATTGCTTCCACTTTAGATTTTTCCACTTCAATTCGCTTTTGCGAACACAATGTATCCAACCACAATCCCTTGTGTTACCATGAACTGGCACTTTCCCAATTAAGCACCAAATTCTTCTTTTCATATCTCTCTTGAACTTTCTCCAAAATTTTCAAGTATCCTTCAAATGAGTACCCAAATACTGAAAATTCATCCATTAAGATCTCCAAAATCATTTCCACCATGTTGCTAAATATCCCCATCATATATCTTTGAAAAATTTCTATGGCATTGCACAAATCAAATGGCATTCGATGATAGGCATAAGTATCAAAGGGGCACATGAATGTAGTCTTCTCTTGATCCTCTAAGGCGATCACTATTTGATTGTAGTCAGAGTAGCTTTCTAAGAAGCAATAGAATAGATGTCTGGCTACCCTCTCTAACACTTGATAGATGAATGGAAAGGGAAAGTGATNTGAAAAATTTCTATGGCATTGCACAAATCAAATGGCATTCGATGATAGGCATAAGTACCAAAGGGGCACATGAATGTAGTCTTCTCTTGATCCTCTAAGGCGATCACTATTTGATTGTAGTCAGAGTAGCTGTCTAAGAAGCAATAGAATAGATGTCTGGCTACCCTCTCTAACACTTGATAGATGAATGGAAAGGGAAAGTGATCCTTTCGAGTGCGTGAGTTGAGCTTTCGATAACCGATGAAAACTCTACAACCAGTGACCACCCTTGTTGGAATCAACTCATTATCCTCATTTTCCACTTCAATGACTACCAACTTTTCTGGAACCACTTGCATGGGACTAACCCATTTACTGTCAGCAATTGCAAAAATAATCCTCATGTCAAGTAGTTTGAGCACTTCATCTCTCATCATATCCTTTATGATCGGATTTAGGTTTCTTTGTGGTTGTCGAGATGGCTTGGAGTCTTCTTCTAGTTAGATTGTGTGAGTGCAAATTAGAGGGTTAATTCCCTTGATGTCGGCAATAGTCCAACCAATGGCTCCATTATGCCTCCTCAAGACTTGCAACAATTCCTCTTTTTGCCTTGGCTCCAAAGAATAGCTTATCACCACTGGGAATGTTTTGTGCTCCCCCAAAATTGCATATTTGAGTGTAGATGGTAGTGGCTTTAACTCCAAAGTGGATGTTTGCACCGTTGATCGAAAAATCTTCTTTTAATTATGAAAGTTTTTCAAATGTTGGGATCCAATTCCCCACCCCTTGCACACTCTCTAATTTCGTGTCTTCAATAAAATCTTCTTCCTCCAACTTGGCATTGCAAAGTAAATCCATGTGAAGCTTTACCAAAGTGTCAATCTGATTGACCTCACATATCTCCTCATCATCCCCTAGTTGCTTGCAAATGTTGAACACATTCAGATCCGTTGTTATGTTTCTAAATGCAAGCTTTATTAGACCATTCCTACTATTTATCAGAGCATTAGAAGTAGCAAGGAACGGGGTAAGTGTCAAGTACAATAAAGTCAATGGAAAAATAAAATTTGTCCGCTTGGGCTAAAATATCCTCAAATACTCCCCTTGGTGTTCTCATGCTTTGATCCACTAGTTGAAGAGTATTTGGGGTTGGCTTCAACTCCTCAAGTTGTAATTGTCGATACACCGAAAAAGGTAGGAGGTTGACATTTGCTCCCAAGTCTAGCAATTCTTGCTCCACACGGCAATTCCCAGTGGTTATGGCAATGGTGGGGCAGTGGGGATCCTTGAACTTAGGTGGGGTGTTGGCCCTTAAGATGGAACTCACTTGCTCAATAATGAATGCCTTCTTGTGCACATTCAACTTCCTTTTCACGGTACACAAATGTTTCAATATTTTTGCACAAGTGGGTATTTGCTTGATGGCATCAAGGAGAGGAATGTTTATCTTCACCTGCTTAAACATTTCAATAATATCATAATAGTTAGCAACTTTAGCTAGTGACTTCAAACATTGGGGAAAAAGGGTCGGGATAGGACAATTATGCACATTCAAGTGAACAATCTTTTGATCTTCAAGTGTTTCACCCTCCTCGGATCATTTTCCAATGTGGCCTTGGGTGAGACTTTAGGTAAAATAGTTTTATCTATTTCCTTGCCACTTCTAAGGGTGGTGATAGCCTTGAGTTGCTCACAACTCTCTTTGGTAGCATCAGACGATTCAATCAGATGTTAACCCTTTGAGTTTTCTTGGGGTTGAGTAGGAATTTCCCTTTCTCTTGTTGGGACAACCCTATAGCATTGCTCAACTTAGTGATTTGAGCCTAAATGTCATTAAAAGTGGTGGTGATTTTATTGTTGATTGTGGTTTCACTTTTAATGAATTGATGCTCAACATCCTCCAAATTTCTCTTATGAGGAGGTTGGTAGGTGGGCGGGTTAGGTTGTCCTTGTTGACCAAACCCTTGTTGAGGTGGGTTTTATGAAAACTCTTGTGGATTGGACCATGGGTATTGGAAGCTAGAGGAAGGACTATGACCATAGTATGATTAATTTTTCTTGAGTGGAATGAGAGATGAAAATGAGGTAGACCCATGAGGAATAGGGTTGTCATCTTCCAACTAAAGTTTGGGTGGTCTCTCTATCCCGAATTTTGAGTGTGGAAAGAATGATTACCTACTTTGGTTAAAGGTGTTCACTTGCTCATGGTATACCTCTTTGAGTGTCAGAATGTTTGGAGACTCCGAAATAAAATGCTCAACACTCTCACATATTGAGCAAGACTCCTCGGCCTTTGTGATACTTGACACCTCATGCCTCCTATTCACCTCTAAACTCTCCACCTTGTGGGAAAATTTTGTTATTCGAGCAAGCAAGTCTTCTTGGTCCCATAAGTTATAAATCCCCCCTCCACTTGGTTGACTCCCTAGAGAGGACCTTGGCACATCAATGAGATCTGTGATATGCCAAGATTGGGCATTTTCCGCCAATGTGTTAAAGTACTCAAGGGCCTCATCGGGATCCTTACTTAAAAACTCTACATTGTACATCATATTGATGAATTGTCGATGGCCTGGTGTAATTCCTTTATAGAAGAAACTCACCAATTACCTTGGCTTGAATCCATGAAGTGTAATGGAGTGTAACAAGTCCTTGTATCTATCCCAACATTAATAGAACTACTCACTTGGTTTTTTCAAAATTTTTTGAATTAGTATCTTAAGAGCAATTGTCTTGGGCACCGAAAAATATTTGTTTAAAAATTTGGATAACATTTGTGCCCAAGAACCTATCGAGCGGGGTTTCAATGAGTTCAATGAAGCTTTTGCTTTGTACTTGAGGGAGAAGGGAAATAATTTCATATGTGTCATGTCTTCCATGTCATGATTTGTGATGAATGTTCTTATAATTTTCTCAAATTCCTTAATGTGTAGGTAAGGATTTTCTCATTCCACACCATGGAATTGAGGAAGTAATTATAACATACCCAGTTGTGAGGGAGTGGTGCTTCAAGTAGGTTGGAGATAATCTCTCATTGACCTCGCCGGAGGATCAATAAGGAGATCATTTCCTTCATTTCTTAGAGGGGAAAAATGCATTCAAGGGTTTGGCACTCAAGGGTTTTGCATTCTCCCTCCCCTAGGAATTTTGGCACCATCATGCCCAAAATTGTCTTTGGAATCCTCGAGTAGGTCTTGGTCTATATTCATGTCTGGTCCTAGGCCATGTCTCACTAGTCTATTTTGATTATCACATCCCCACATGCAAAAATAGTACTTATAATTGAAAAAAGAATATGNAGCAAGCAAGTCTTCTTGGTCCCATAAGTTATAAATCCCCCCTCCACTTGGTTGACTACCTAGAGAGGACCTTGGCACATCGNAGCAAGCAAGTCTTCTTGGTCCCATAAGTTATAAATCCCCCCTCCACTTGGTTGACTCCCTAGAGAGGACCTTGGCACATCAATGAGATCTGTGATATGCCAAGATTGGGCATTTTCCGCCAATGTGTTAAAGTACTCAAGGGCCTCATCGGGATCCTTACTTAAAAACTCTACATTGTACATCATATTGATGAATTGTCGATGGCCTGGTGTAATTCCTTTATAGAAGAAACTCACCAATTACCTTGGCTTGAATCCATGAAGTGTAATGGAGTGTAACAAGTCCTTGTATCTATCCCAACATTAATAGAACTACTCACTTGGTTTTTTCAAAATTTTTTGAATTAGTATCTTAAGAGCAATTGTCTTGGGCACCGAAAAATATTTGTTTAAAAATTTGGATAACATTTGTGCCCAAGAACCTATCGAGCGGGGTTTCAATGAGTTCAATGAAGCTTTTGCTTTGTACTTGAGGGAGAAGGGAAATAATTTCATATGTGTCATGTCTTCCATGTCATGATTTGTGATGAATGTTCTTATAATTTTCTCAAATTCCTTAATGTGTAGGTAAGGATTTTCTCATTCCACACCATGGAATTGAGGAAGTAATTATAACATACCCAGTTGTGAGGGAGTGGTGCTTCAAGTAGGTTGGAGATAATCTCTCATTGACCTCGCCGGAGGATCAATAAGGAGATCATTTCCTTCATTTCTTAGAGGGGAAAAATGCATTCAAGGGTTTGGCACTCAAGGGTTTTGCATTCTCCCTCCCCTAGGAATTTTGGCACCATCATGCCCAAAATTGTCTTTGGAATCCTCGAGTAGGTCTTGGTCTATATTCATGTCTGGTCCGAGGCCATGTCTCACTAGTCTATTTTGATTATCGCATCCCCACATGCAAAAATAGTACTTATAATTGAAAAAAGAATATANTTGAGTGTTCTACCAATAGGTTTTGAGTGACTTAAACCAGTAGGTCTTGTCCTGCTTTGGATTTCATTGGTTTCTTGAGATCTCGAGCAATCCGTTAAGTGGTCCCCTCTTCTCCATTCAATTTGAAAACTTGATGGGATTTTTTATACATGACCTTACCTGCTCTTTACCTACAATCACACAAATCTCCATTAATTATGAATTTGAAACCATTTCTCCCAATTTTGCAATACAAAACAAGTAAAATTGAGTGAAATGGAGATGTATGATGTGCAATATTCTATACTCTTCACACCACCCAACTTGAGTTTTTCTAGTCCCTAACAAAATTTATTTTCAAACGATACTACATAAAAATAAAACAATTCCATTCATGTTAAACAATTCACAGATCAACACAATACTCAAATCATAAATTATGCAAATGAACTTGGGGCAAAATGAAACAACAAAATGTGGTTCTTTTATTCAGAATTTCTAGAGGTTTAGTACAAAGATCTTGAGACAAAAATGACATGTAATCCTAAAGACTCTACTATTAGGCCGACTACCACTAAACCACTATGCAAAGGAAACATCGCATTTGTGGGCATGTGACACAAGTGTGGGTGTGTGTGCATGATTTGATCAAACATCATCCTTAGTGGGTTGATACATGGGCTCGGGAAAGTTAGACCTAGGTTCGATTGAGTCGCATGGGTTGCATTGAAAACAAGGGTCGGAGTTAGCAAGAAGGGCTAGATTCTCCCTTAGGTGTAAGACCCGATGATTTGGATACGCATTCCGTTGGTATAAAGTTCATAAAGTGTGTCAGCGTATGTGGAGCCATTGGTGGAATTCTATAGATGTCGTGTTGGTTGGGTACCCGTTGGTGAAATTTCATAAGTACCCACCCCAAGAAGGACCCATGACTTATGAATGTTCATTGGATGTTTAACATCAATGACGAGGGCTTGGAATGCCCGGATGCATGCTCATGGCATTGCATGTGGTATAGGAGCCAATGAAAGGCTCTTGTTGCATTGCAGATGTGAGTATCATCTCATGACATGGCATGACATTGTAGAATCCATTATGAATTGCATATTCTTGAATAGATGCTTGTTTGATTGTTGAATTGCATGTGAACATCTCATATGTATCTAGATTGGGGAGTAGCCTCTTTAAAAAATACCTTATTGAGCATGGCTCACCCTTTATGGGAACAATATTTCAGGTGTGGGACAAACACTAGTGGATGGCCCTCACATGGGTCCTTGTTGATGAATAAGCAAGCATGTGGATTTTAAATTACATTTTTGTATTCGAATGTGTAATTTGATTTGAACTTGTGCAATTGTATAAAGTGTTTTGTAATGAATTCTTATGGACTAGAATTTATGTAAATGAATGTATGAAAGTATATGCAAAATGATAGTATGGATAAAGGTTGGAGATTGGAAAGATTTGGAAAAAATCTGGGCCTAGGTACCAGTACGTAAGTGATTAAGTACCGGTACGAGACTGTTTGATGGGTTAGGTATCAGTACATCGACTTATGGGTACTAGTACCTGGACTCTAGTGGGCAAGTTATAGGTACCAAGGTTTAAGGTACCGGTACCTCGCTGGACAGTGGGCTCTGGTACTGGGACCACGACAGATCGATATCAGTACCTAGCAAACAGTGGGTATCAAAGTGACTAAGTACTTGTACTTGACAAATGGAAGGGACCTAACAAACAGAAGGCTCTGGTACCAGTACCACGTGTAAGAAGTACCGGTACCGCTTCCAAAATTTAAAATAATTTAAATATAACTCTGTCAAGCCTTCAGATCTTAAGCCCTCTTACATGTATCATGGAATTGGTCAAGCATTTAATCCTAATTGATGGGTAGAGATCTTGGAATGGTCAAGTGTTAAATATATGTACAGGTTTTGCATTTAGGAGTGCTCCGATACAAGACTCTACCCAAACTTTGTATTGGTTACGATCCTGAAGAAGGGGATGTGATGACGTGGTTTCGGGTTATGTGATATTCATGGGTATTTTTGCAGGTTGATGGTTGATCAACATGGTAAGAAAGGACCCCCAGATTTAGGGGCATCCCAGTGTTTGCTAATTTGATTGTTTGAATATCCCTCAACCATAGTTATGAAATAAGGTTTTGAGTTTTTGGGATGGCTGTTAGATTGATTGAGAGTGAATTACTTGCATATTAATTAAAATCAATCATCATGGTTAAAGGTGGTTATGGTGACTAAAGGGGTTCTCACATTCTTTACCTGATATTTGTGAGAATAACTAATTGTGGTAGATATAGGTTTTAATCTATAATCAAATTGGGCAAAAAATTGAAAAAGCTATTCACCCCCTAGGTATAGTGTCTTGGTCTCCATGTGTATAATCGTGAGGGAAGATCCACATCGAGTTCTCCCTCCCAGAACATTGTTGTTCGTCCTTTACTTTACTTACATGTCTATTGTTGTTATACCATGATTCGATGATGTGTTTGCTATGACATGTCATTGGATTGACACTTTGTGACAAATAGGGAAGAATATATTGGGATGACTTTATTTTGTACCATGCTTGGTATGATGTGTCTTTGAATTTGTACTTTGTGACAAAAGGGGGAGAATACTTTAGTTACATATGAGAGAATTCAAAGAAATGTTCTCTTGATTACGATGAGTAAGTTGCATGTGATTAGAGTAAGGAGTGGTTCGTTCTTAGTATATACATGAACTTGAGATGATGTCACCTATTTTACACTTGTTTATTTTACTTGTAAACACCCGCTAAGGGGGAGAACTTGTTATGTATTGTCATGCTATATCTATAGGATCTAAAGCATATTGGGCAAAGTAGTGCTTACATATGTTACATATTTGCATTTGCATTTTGTTAACATGAATATGCCCTATGCTTCTTGCTTGCCCTCCAAAATGGTTGTATTTTCATGAGTTCTCCCGAGTTTAAGAGAATAGTAATCATGTAGTAACTTGAACAGAAGTCCAAGGTCATATTGTCAGGGAAATAATTGAAATCCAAGGTGATGAAAAATAAAAGAAAAAATCTTTTGAAATTTAAGAGTTTGGAAATTAACTACTAATTCATCCCACCTATGAATAGGTTAGGACTCCTTCAAATTATCTAGAGAAAGAATATTCACTCATGATAATGTAAACAACAAAAGATATTAAAGAAGAAATAATTACATTCAGGGAAGTAAAGATTGACTTGAAAGTAATCACTTGTATTGAAAAACAAAATTTAAATAACAACGCTTTGAAATTAAAGATAAACAAATGTATAACTAATGGAAAAAATTGAACAAATAAAAATTAAAATAAAGAATAACAACACAACTTTGAAAAATAACCTAACACTATCTAAACGTAGAAATGTAGAGAAAAAGCTAAAAAAGTGTCCCCCTATTCCTCATAGGGGCTTCTATTTATTGTGATTGCTGGGAGAATCTTTAGATATTTGATACATATCCTTCCCAAAATAATCTCCTGCTTCAATTGCTTGAGAATCCCCAAAAGATTTGGTAAAATTTGATCTTTAATTGAGTTCCTCTTCCCTTACATACCAGTAGCAATTCCTTCTGTAGCACGACCTACTAGTAAAATAGTGAAACCTACTAGTAGAACTTTGTCTGACAAAATCTCTAAAACTTATATGGCTTTTCCTATAGGTAAAACATCCTTCGCCAACTGGTAGGACTTCTTCTGACAAAGTATTGAGACATTTCCTACTGGTAGAATATGTACCACTTACTGGTAGGACCGTTCTAATGAAAAAGTATTAACTTTTGTAAGTTTTCCTACCAGTAGATCACGTTCCCCCTATTGATAGGATTTGTGCACTAATCTTCTATACTTCAAGCTACCGGTAAAATTGTCTTCCTAGTGATAAAACCTTCATTTTTTTGGCTTCCTATCAGTATACCACCTACTGGTAGAAGTTCTTTTTCTTCAAAATAACTTGCAAGGTTCCCGACTTCATCTTTTCCCAATTAATCAATCCCAACTTGTCCCTTGCCATCCTAGCAACACTTAATCTCTACCTTTACATTTAAATTACCTACAAACACAGAAATTAAAACATAAGATGCAATATGCACTAATTCAAGCATGTAAGTCTGTTAGCAAGCCTAAAGCGGATACATTAAGCAATACAATGATGCAATATTGAGCACTGATCACTTATCTTGGTGATTTCCATACGTGTGATTATGTTTTATACATATGATGCTTTTAACAATGTATTTGATTAGTGGTGATGTGTAGGATTATGATCTTCAAAGCTACATCTAAAGATAGCTTTTGTACTTATAGGATAGGGATATAGACATGAGTGTTAAGATTTGTTTATAATTCTTTTGTTCAATAGTTTGAGGGTTGTAATCTTAATTTCTTACTTGTATATTTTGTCATGGAATTGCCAAAGGATCATGTTTTGTAATTGGATAATTTTGTGAAGTCCTTGTAAATCTGACCCTATTTTGTGGTCATGATGCTAGAACAATGAAGATCCAAAAGCGTGAAATAGAAGGGAGGAGATCATGCTTCAAGATACATCAATTGAACTTTCTACATTAGAGACCTAAAAACCATTGTTTAATTTATTAGAGTTAGGATGATTAATTCTAAAAAGAAATCAGTAATTGATCTGTGTAAGGATCCTAGGTTTTCTACAAAGAAATTTTTTTTGACCAATTTTTTGTTTTAAAAACATAGATTGAGCCATTATGGGACCCCTCTTGAGCAACACCCTTTACTATTCAAGAGAACAAGTTTTTTGCTTGATTTTTTGCTTAAAAAATTAGTAGGGACTTCCCTATGTTTTTCTAGCTTTTGCTAGAATGGTCACTAAAAGACTTAGGGAAATTTCAGGAAAAAGGGAACATGTGTGTGTAGAGAGGATCACCCTCTAGGTACCCTCAGGTTGCTTGAGTTGTCCCAGAGATTGCTTGAGTAGTCATTGCTCTGCCTGTGACGCCCCTAAATCCGGGGGTCCTTTATCAATCGTTGACCACCCGTCAACCCGCGGAAGTACCCTTTATCGTCACATAATCCGACATCACGTCAATAGCATCCTCCTAACTAGGATCACAAAAAAACATGCAATTTGGGCAGAGTCTCCCTTATGCTGGGCACTCCCAAACACATAACTTGTGTACATTTAATCACGTGATCCATCCGAGGCCCAATATACCACAATGTATACTCCATTATTGTCCGTTTAAGTCATTTGAATAAAAGGACACATAGCCCGAAAACAAAATACATCATTCTTAAAAGTTTAGATTTTTGAAAAACCTACTGGTAGGTTTTAACGTTCTACCAATAGGTTTAGCTTGCTAGAAAAATTCTACCACATAAAAGTAATGTTCTNCATTCTTAAAAGTTTAGATTTTTGAAAAACCTACTGGTAGGTTTTAACGTTCTACCAGTAGGTTTAGCTTGCTAGAAAAATTCTACCACATAAAAGTAATGTTCACCGGTAGGTTTTGACCAAAGTTGTCTGTTTCACCTGTTTTTGATTTCCAATTACTTCCAATCCATTCTACAAACATTCAATACATGTTTAATGAAGTTTTGAACATGAAACATGATACGACAAGTTCTATTACAAGAATTCCCATATATTTACATGCCAAAAATGGAAATTTCACAAAAATTATACAAATGAGTCACAAAGGTCACAAGTCAGCCTTCTTCACCCTTGAGGCTCGAATTAGGAGCTGTCCGCTTGTGTGAACCCCGCACTTGAAATGTTTTTCCACAAAGGGTGAGTCGCGCTCAATAGAATATCTCCTAAAGAAGCTACTCCCCAACTTAGATGCATATAAAATGTTCATATGCAACAATCAATCATTCAAAACATTCTCATCTAGAATATGCATTCAATGACAAAAATTTCATGACATGCCATGAAATGAGATGAGACTCAATCATATACTTTAACCTCAGTCCTCACTAGCACCCACAACACAATGAAATGCCAATGTGTGAAAAAAAAAAATCGGGCATTCCAAGCCCCCCGCCATTGATGTTACACATCAAATGACAATTTTATAAACAAAATCATGTCTTTTTGTTGGGTAGCGGAATTCTAGTGTCTCATCGCCGACTCCATACACAGATACACAAACTAGTAGTCGGGTCATGCACCCGAGGGAAATTATAACTTTTCTTGCTATGTCCGACACAAGTTTTTCATGCAACATGCGACTCAGTCATAACTTCGTTCCAACTTTTTACGAGCCCACCCATCATCCACAAACTATGGTGTTTGATCCAACATATGCACGCACACCCATACAATGAAACCCGGGAAAATTTGAACATTTTTCGACAAAGGGTAGAATAGTAATTTGCCACTATTATGCGGGATTAAAATACATATTCTATAGAGCTCGGATGGAGTAATGGACTTTATCGTTAGATTCGTATCGCGGAATTGAGTTGCTATATCAAATTTTATCGAATTTCGAGATAGTCAGATTTTACACGTTTTTTTGAGACAATTGGGTGACATGAACTTTTAAAAGTCCCCAAAAATAAAAATTATAAAATTTTCTTATAATTGAATAAAAATTCAAATAAAATTGATTTGAACTAAAATCAGAATAGAATTAAGTCGTTTTAGGTTAAAAATGGACTCCAAACTGATAAAAGAGCGGGACAATATGGACCGTGAAATTAAAAGTATAAATAGGGCTTAAATATATGAAAAATCAGATATTTTGCTCATTTTACTGGCTGGTTCCAACGTTAGAGAAGAGAGAAAAGAGAGAGAAGAGAGAAATATCGATTTTCAAGGCTTTCTCCTCCGATCCGCCAAGTTTTGTTAGTCAGAATCAGTCAATCCAAGAATTAAAGTTGGTCTATGCGACGAGGGCTACGCGTACGTACCAAGAACGAAGATTTTCACCAAAGGTTCAAAGACGGAGCTTTGGGAAAAATCAAAAACTTGGAGCTAGGAGGTGCGNCGTACCAAGAACGAAGATTTTCACCAAAGATTCAAAGACGGAGCTTTGGAAAAATAAAAGATTTTGGAGTTAGGAGGTGCCTAGAGGGTTCTACCTTTCTTTTACGCTTCAATAAGTAGGAATTCTCATACTTGGGTTGATTTCTTACCTAGTTTGTATTAGGGAATGGGTAAAGATGTAGAACAACCTAGGTCTTTTGACTAAGGTTATGGAAATGGGTGTGGAATTTGGCCTTAGACCAATTCCTAGTTAAGTTCGGCATAGAAAATTACTTGTATGATTTCCTTGGAATTTGATATGCTTGGATATGCTATGTGTTCAAATGTGCCTTGAAATGATATGAGCAAATTGGTGTGATAATATGATTTGTGAGATAACATAAATTGTGCTTTGAAGGTCTTTGATAAAATGCCTTGAGTAATCTAATGTTGTTATTTTGATGTAAACAACATGTTTGAGTTGTTGCAATATGTGGATATATGCTTATTGGTGTATTGAGCATAATAATGATTTATGAAATTTATATGCTCATGATATGAATTGTCATGGGATATGTGGATAAATTGCTCATTTGACATCCATTACATTTTGGGCATGAGCTTGTATCACATTCATCGGCTTAGGCATGTGTGTGGGTGTGTATGCATGAAGTAATCAATACCACTTTTGGTAATTGATATGTGCACTCGGAGATGTTGGATCAAAGATCCCTTGGAGTCGCATGTTCGATGAGAAAAACTTGTGTCGGGTACATCAAGTAGGGCTAGACACTCCCTCGGGTGAAAAACCAGGCCACTTGGTTCATACACTTCCCTGTGGTGAAATTCCGGAAAAGTGTAATGGCGTACGAAGCCAGCGGTGTGATTCCGGAATTCGATACCCAACAAAGACACATGCTTTTGGTTGTATAAAATGTTCATTGAGTGGGAAACATCTNCGTACGGAGCCAGCGGTGTGTTTCCGGAATCCGATACCCAACAAAGACACATGATTTTGATTGTAAAAAATGTTCATTGAGTGGGAAACATCTAAGAATGGAAGAGTTTTCAAAGCATATGAATTATATTTCAAAATGATCATTGGATGTTTTTCATCAATGATAAAGGTTTTACACTTGCATTGCATAATGTGGTGAGGGCCGATGAAGGCTTGGGTTGACGTGCGTGAGTGAATCTCATTTCATTTATGGCATGGCATGGGTGATTCCAACATGAATTGCATATTCTTGCATTGGAATGGATATTAGTTGTGTGTTGTTGCATGAGGCCATTACATATGTATCTAGGTGGGGAGTAGCCTCTGTAGGAAACTTTCTACTAAGTGTGGCTCACCCTATACGGGAAACATTTCAGGTGCAGGGTTCTTGCTGGTGGAGGACTAGCATTCGAGGCCTCAAGGTGGAAGAAAAGCCGGATTGTGGCTTTACAAAACAAGTTTTGTATAAAAACTTAGGTTATATTCCATTTTGAATTGTAATTATGTGAAATGGGTGGTAATAACTTTGTATGGATCATGTTTTATGTATTAAACATCATTATACATGTTTTACATGATGTTGAAATGTGTTAGGATGAATTAAAAATGAAAAGCTGATGAAAAAATAAAATTCTAGACATAACCTACCGCTAGCAGGCATTGACTAACGGTAGTCAACAGGTAGTACCTGTTCAGCAGGCAATAACTAACGGTAGCTAACAGGTAGTAACTGTACAACAGATAACAACAACCAGTAGCTAACAGGTAGTACCTGTCCAGCAGGCAACGACTACCGGTTGTCAACAGGTAGTACCTATCTAGTAGGAAACACCTACCGATAGCTTACAGGTAGAACTTCTACCGGTAGCTCTTCCAAAAACCTGAAAAATCCAAAAATTGTTTTGCTAACCTTTTGAACTTCACTTTCTTTAGTTCCAATGATATAAATGGACGTTAAATGAGTTATATTGAGGCTCATTGGACCTCTGTCGAATTAAATGAATAAAGAAACATGGGTTATACATGTGGGTTATAATCCCGGTTACAAGGAAGGGATAGACGTGATATCGAGCCACGAGACATTCACGGGTATTTTCACAGGTTGACGGATGGTCAACGAGACCCCCGATTTTAGGGGCGTCACAGCTTGGTATCAAAGCATAGGTGTGGGATTACCTAGGGCTTGATGGGTATTAGGTCTAGACCATTGCATGCATTGTACATTTCATCTTATGTGCTTACATTCTGTTACATGATTACGTGCTATGTGATTACGTGAATGATATAAATGGTAAAATGTATATGAGAAAGTGACACTAGGGTTAGAAAACATAACCTCGGGAGTCGAAAAAGGAATAAACGGGATAGTTCAGGATATAAATGTTTACTAATGGGTGGTATAAACTCTACTACGGAAACAAGGAGATAAATTTCAATGTTTCAAGTTTAATCCCTACATTGGGATGTTATGTGAATGTTCTATTGTCATTTGACATATGTGTAGATGGCAACTAGAGGAAGGGGACGTCGGGGTGGACGGAACAATAACCAACCACCTCCGGCTTTTGACCAACAAGCCTTAATGGAGGCTGTTGGTACGGCCGCGACTACCATAGCATAAGCTAGTGCTACAACTGCCACTATTGCAAAAACTAGTGCAAGTGAGGAACAAGGAAGCTCAAGTAACCACTAGAAGTTCAAGGTACACCAACCTCTGGCATTTTTGGGAGGGGCGGATCCTATGGTGGCTGACCAATGGGTCTGGCAAGTCGATAAGATATTGAGGGCAATGGAGATTACTTCTGATGCCATGAAGATAACTCTGGCTACGTTTCAGCTAGAGGGAGAATCCCAAGTGTGGTGGGATTGGGTAAAAGACTCCAAGAACTTGGAGGCGATGTTATGGGCAGAGTTCAAGGAGCTCTTCATGGCCAAGTACTTCCTGGTGACTGCTAGACATGCAAAGGCTTGGGAATTCCTAGACTTGAACCAAGGTACCATGACGGTGATGGAGTACATGGCTAAATTCACAGAATTAGCACATTTCGCCGATGATTATGTAGCCACAGATACGGCCAAATTCAGAAGGTTCAAGGATGGGCTGAAGTTATCCATCTGAGGTAAAATGGTTGTTCTGCTTTTGCAAGACTTCGATTTGATGGTTACCACAACTTTGGCCATTGAAAGAGAGGTGGATGATGCAAGAAACATCCGGGAAGCCGTTAAGGACAAGAAGAAGAAGAGCCAATCTTTTTCTTCTAGTTCTGGAAAGAGGTAGAGGACTTTTCTTCCGCAAGGGCAACAAGGACAAAGCCGCAGCCATCAAGGCCAAGGACAAGGCCAGTCCTCCCAGGGCGGGAAAAATTGGAGGTCTTCCTACCAAGCAGGCCAACGAACTTGCTACCATTGCAATGAATCGAGGCATATGTGACGGGATTGTCCTCAAAGGCAGGGATCCCAAGGCGGTGGGTCATCACAGTCCCAGACTTCGGTGGGGCAACCTCGGCCATATATTGCTCCTCATTACTCTACCATGGGCCAGGGGAGTCAATATCAGTACTAGGGCGCTGCACAAGGCCCTACTACTTCTCGTATGGGGACTCCGCAAGTAGGCCAGTTGGGCCAGGGCATGGGTCGAGGCCGGGGACAAGCTTACAAGTCGGTACTTTACGGACCTAGGGGTGTGTCTATGCCATGATACCACAGGTTGAGCCGACAGATTTGTTGATGATACAAGGTACATTTTTACCCTCTCGCTTATAGGCTAGAGTATTGTTTGATTCTGGTGCATCGCATTCTTTTATTGATGCATCTTGTGTGAAAGACTTGANCTTTACGGACCTAGGGGTGTGTCTATGCCATGATACCACAGGTTGAGCCGACAGATTCGTTGATGATACAAGGTACATTTTNGCCGGGGACAAGCTTACAAGTCGGTACTTTACGGACCTAGGGGTGTGTCTATGCCATGATACCACAGGTTGAGCCGACAGATTTGTTGATGATACAAGGTACATTTTTACCCTCTCGCTTATAGGCTAGAGTATTGTTTGATTCTGGTGCATCGCATTCTTTTATTGATGCATCTTGTGTGAAAGACTTGGGCTTAGAGGTTGAGACCTTGGAAGAGCCACTACATGTGAGTTCTCCCCCTAGGAGCTAGGGTGAGAATTGATCAGAAATGTCGGGGTTGTGAGTTAGAGATCTCAGGGATTTTACTCACTGTGGACCTTAGGGTCATGGACATGTCTGAGTTTGATGTGATTCTTGGTATGGATTGGTTGACAGGACACCAAGTCATCATTGATTGTGTTTGGAAGAGAGTCACGGCTTATACGCCTGAGGGCATTTGTTTCAAGTTTCAGGGGGAAAAGNTTAGGGTCATGGACATGTCTGAGTTTGATGTGATTCTTGGTATGGATTGGTTGACAGCACACCAAGTCATCATTGATTGTGTTTGGAAGAGAGTCACGGCTTATACGCCTGAGGGCATTTGTTTCAAGTTTCAGGGGGAAAAACATGATGCTTTACCTCGAGCTGTGTACAACTCTAGATGGCACGGACAGTTGATGGGTTGGCTAGCTAGCCGTACCTTGGAGGACGAGGCAAGATAGCAGTTGGGTCTACCTCAGGTTGTATGTGAGTATGAGGATGTTTTTCCAAATGAATTACCAAGATTACCTTCGCATAGGGATGTAAACTTTACCATTGAGTTGCATCCGAGTATATCGCNCACGGACAGTTGATGGGTTGGCTAGCTAGCCGTACCTTGGAGGACGAGGCAAGATAGCAGTTGGGTCTACCTCAGGTTGTATGTGAGTATGAGGATGTTTTTCCAGATGAATTACCAATATTACCTTCGCATAGGGATGTAGACTTTACCATTGAGTTGCATCCGAGTATATCGACTATCTCTACGACTCCACATAGGATGGCACCAGCTGAGTTGCAAGAACTCAAGCTCCAGTTGCAAGAATTATTAGACAAGGGCTTCATTAGACCGAGCACTTCACTTTGGGGCACCCCGATTTTGTTTGCTAAGAAGAAAGACAAGACTCTTCGGTTGTGCATTGACCATCAGCAATTGAATAGGGTTACTATCAAGAATAGGTACCCTTTACCGAGGATTGATGACCTATTTGATCAACGGAGAGGAGCACGGGTCTATTCCAAGATAGATCTACGTACCAGGTGTCATCAATTGAGGGTTAGGGAGGAGGATATCCCTAAGACGGCATTTAGAACGCGATATGGGCATTTCAAGTTCACAGTTATGCCATTTAGTTTGACGAATGCTCCAGCGACATTCATGAATCTCATGCATAGGGTATTCCAACCCTATTTGGATCAGTTTGTCGTGGTCTTCATTGATGACATCTTGATGTACTCTAAGTCTAAGGAGGAGTATGAGGGACACTTGAGGATTGTTCTCTAGACATTGAGAGAGCATCAACTGTATGTCAAGTTCAGCAAGTGTGAATTTTGGCTTACAGAAGTAAAGTTTTTGGGACATGTAGTGTCGGCTTCGGGTGTATCCGTGGACCCGGAGAAGGTTGAGGCAGTTATGAATTGGGAGAGCCCGAAATTAGTCTTCGAGATACGTAGTTTCTTGGGGTTGGTGGGGTACTATAGAAGGTTCATTGAGGATTTCTCTCGATTAGCTGTGCCTATGAGCAAGTTGACCCGAAAAGAGGTCAAGTTTGAGTGGAATGATTCTTGTGAGAAGGCATTCCAGGAGTTGAAGAGGAGACTTACTTTAGCTCCTATCTTGATAGTTTCGGAAAGGGGAAAGAGGTACACAGTCTATTGTGATGCCTCAAAGGACGGGCTGGGATGTATTTTGATGCAGTCCGGAAGGGTAGTAGCTTATGGTTCTCGGCAGTTAAAGAATCACGAGCAGAATTACCCCACTCATGACATGGAGTTGGCGGCCATTGTCTTTGCCTTGGAGGCTTGACACCACTGCTTGTATGGTGAGCAGTTTGAAGTATTTTCGGACCATAAAAGTCTGAAATATATTTTTACACAACGGGACCTCAACATAAGGCAACGCCGGTGGATAGAGTTCCTAGAGGATTGTGACAGCACTTTGCATTACCATCCCAGTAAGGCAAATGTGGTGGCTGATGCACTCAGGAGGAAGTCACGAGGAGTCTTGGCTAGTGTGGTTTCCTGGGAGTGGTAGATGCTCGAGACTGTGAGGCGTTTCGGGCTACGATACATAGGTCAGACTCAGGGCATTCTGGGGGGTTTGGTGGCTACACCTTCCCTACTGAGCAGGGTGATTGAGTCGCCCGGGGCTGGATACAGAGTTATCATCCGTTAGGGACCGAGTATAGGCAGGTTCTTGTGACGAGGGCTGGACCATTCGCTTGAATGGTGGTCTTCGGTTTAGGGGAGAAATTGTGGTTCCCTAGTCTGTGGAGCTCAAAGAAGAGATTCTTAAAGAGTTCCACNTTGTGATGCCTCAAAGGACGGGCTGGGATGTATTTTGATGCAGTCCGGAAGGGTAGTAGCTTATGGTTCTCGGCAGTTAAAGAATCACGAGCAGAATTACCCCACTCATGACATGGAGTTGGCGGCCATTGTCTTTGCCTTGGAGGCTTGACACCACTGCTTGTATGGTGAGCAGTTTGAAGTATTTTCGGACCATAAAAGTCTGAAATATATTTTTACACAACGGGACCTCAACATAAGGCAACGCCGGTGGATAGAGTTCCTAGAGGATTGTGACAGCACTTTGCATTACCATCCCAGTAAGGCAAATGTGGTGGCTGATGCACTCAGGAGGAAGTCACGAGGAGTCTTGGCTAGTGTGGTTTCCTGGGAGTGGTAGATGCTCGAGACTGTGAGGCGTTTCGGGCTACGATACATAGGTCAGACTCAGGGCATTCTGGGGGGTTTGGTGGCTACACCTTCCCTACTGAGCAGGGTGATTGAGTCGCCCGGGGCTGGATACAGAGTTATCATCCGTTAGGGACCGAGTATAGGCAGGTTCATGTGACGAGGGCTGGACCATTCGCTTGAATGGTGGTCTTCGGTTTAGGGGAGAAATTGTGGTTCCCTAGTCTGTGGAGCTCAAGGAAGAGATTCTTAAAGAGTTCCACTGTTCCCGTTTTACTGTGCATCCAAGTGGCACGAAGATGTACCATGATCTTCGTCGCCAGTATTATTGGAATGGGATGAAGAGAGACGTTGGCAATTTTGTTAGCCAATGTCTTACGTGTTTGCAGGTTAAGACTGAGCACTAGATACCAGCGGGATTACTCCAGCCTTTGGAGTTAGCTGAGTGGAAGTGGGAACATATCATGTTGGATTTTGTGACTCACTTGTCACGAACATTGCGGGGACATAACGCGGTGTAGCTGATAGTAGACAGGCTTACGAAGTCGGCACACGTTTTGGCTGTGTGGATGACCTTCACACTAGAGGAATTCTGCAGGTTGTATGTACAGGAGATTGTCCAGTTATATGGGGTACCCGTATCTATAGTATCGGATCGGGATCCCAAGTTCATGACTCTTTTTTAGGAAAGTTTCCAATGAGCTATGGGGACAAAGTTGATGATGAGCACTGTTTTTCATCCCAAGACGGATGGTCAGTCTGAGAGGACTATACAGACGTTAGAGGACATGCTACGGGCATGTGTCCTAGATCTTAGGGGTAGTTGGGAAGATCATTTACCCTTGGTAGAGTTCACCTACAACAATAGTTATCAGGTGAGCATACAGATGACACCCTATGAGGCATTATATGGGAGGCCTTGTCGATCTTCGGTATGTTGGACGGAGGTGGGGAGGAGACCCTCTATGGGTCCAAATTTGGTTAGGGACGCATCGGAGAAGGTGCACCTTATACGGAAGCATCGTCTTATAGCTCAAAGCCGATAGAAGAGTTATGCCGACAAACGGCGGCGACCTTTGGAGTTTGAGTTGGGAGATCTTGTCTTCTTGAAGGTGATGCCTAAAATAGGAGAGGTCAGGTTCGACAAACGAAAAAAGCTGTCATCGAGGTACATCGGGCCCTTCGAGGTACTCGAGAGGGTGGGTACATTTGCTTACCTGTTGGCGTTACCGCCAAATCTATCAGGTGTTCATGTGGCATTCCATGTCTCTATGCTCTGGAAGTACACCCCGGATCCGACTCATGTGGTGCATTGGGGAGAGCTTGTGGTTAATGCTGATGGGACCTTTGAGAAGGGACTGTGTGCATCATGGATAGCCAGGATTAGGTTTTGCGAGACAAGACCGTGAGGCTAGTGAAAGTGTTATGGCAACACTGAGGAGTGGAGGGGGCAACATAGGAGCGTGAGGATACCATACGTGTCAATTATCCTTTCTTGTTTGAGGATGGAGGTACATTTTTGACGTTATAAGTATTAAATATTTGTTGCATATGCATGTGTTTGAATGTATCTGTATGTGTGAATTTCGGGGATGAAATTCTTTTAAGGGGGGAAGAATTTGAAACCCGAGAAAATTTGAACATTTCCGACAAAGGGTAGAATAGTAATTTTCCACTATTATGTGGGATTAAAATGCATATTCTATAGAGCTCTGATGGAGCAACGGACTTCACCGTTAGATTTGTATTGCAAAATTGAGCTGTTTTGTCAAATTTTGTCGAATTTTGAGATAATCAAATTTTATACATTTTTCGAGAAAATTTAGTGACAAATGAACTTTTAAAGGTCCCCAAAAATGGAAATTATAAAATTTTCTTATTATTGAATAAAAATTCAAATAAAATTGATTTGAACTAAAATCGGAATAGAATTAAGTCGTTTCAGGTTAAAAATGGAGCCGAAAGTGAAAAACGAGCGGGACAATGCGGACCGCGAAATTTAAAGTATAAATAGAGATTAAATATTTGAAAAATTAGATATTTTGCTCATTTTGCTAGCTGCTTCCAATGTTGGAGAAGAGAGAAAAGAGAGAGAAGAGAGAAATATTGATTTTCAAGGCTTTCTCCTCCGATCCGCCAAGTTTCGTCGGTCGGAATCTGTCGATCCAGGAATTAAAGTTGGTCTACGTGACGAGAGCTATGCGTACATACCAAGAATGAAGATTTTCACCAAAGGTTCAAAGACGGAGCTATGGGAAAATCTAAGACNTACGTGACGAGAGCTATGCGTACATACCAAGAATGAAGATTTTCACCAAAGGTTCAAAGACGGAGCTATGGCAAAATCTAAGACTTGGAGCTAGGAGGTGCCTAGAGGGTTCTACCTTTCTTTTACGCTTCAAGAGGTAGGGATTCTCCAACTTGGGTTGATTTCTTACCTAGTTTGTATTAGGGAATGGATAAGGATATAGAATAACCTAGGTCTTTTGACAATGGTTTTTGAAATGGGTGTGAATTTGGCCTTAGACCAATTCCTAGTTAAGTTCGGCATAGGAAATTACTTGTATGATTTCCATGGAATTTGATATGCTTGGATATGCTATGTGTTCAAATGTGCCTTGAAATGATATGGGCAAATTGGTGTGATAATATGATTTGTGTGATAACATAAATTGTGCTTCGAAGGTGTTTTATAAAATGCCTTGAATAATCTAATGTTGTTATTTTGATGTAAATAACATGTTTGAGTTGTTGCGATATGTGGATATATGCTTATTGGTGTATTCAGCATAATAATGATTTATGGAATTTATATGCTCATGATATGAATTGTCGCGGGATGTGTGAATAAATTGCTCATTTAGCATCCATTGCATTTTGGGCATGAGTTTGCATCACATTCATGGGCTTAGGCATGAGTGTTGGTGTGTATGGATAAAGTAATCAATACCACTCTTGGTAATTGATATGTGGACTCAGAGATGTTGGATCGACGATCCCTTGGAGTCGCATGTTGCATGAGAAAACCTTGTGTCGGGTATAGCAAGTAGGGCTAGACACTCTCTCGGGTGAAAAACCCAACCACTTGGTTCATACACTTCCCTGTGGTGAAATTCCGGAAAAGTGNTATAGCAAGTAGGGCTAGACACTCCCTCGGGTGAAAAATCCGGCCACTTGGTTTATACACTTCCCTGTGGTGAAATTCCAAAAAAGT
This sequence comes from Ilex paraguariensis, assembly GCA_963454935.2. Classification (NCBI taxonomy): domain Eukaryota; kingdom Viridiplantae; phylum Streptophyta; class Magnoliopsida; order Aquifoliales; family Aquifoliaceae; genus Ilex; species Ilex paraguariensis. The sequence continues at coordinate 835,273 of CAUOFW020008057.1, read as the reverse complement.
TTAATGGCGTACGGAGCCAGCGGTGTGTTTCCGGAATCCGATACCCAACAAAGACACATGATTTTGATTGTAAAAAATGTTCATTGAGTGGGAAACATCTAAGAATGGAAGAGTTTTCAAAGCATATAAATTATATTTCAAAATGATCATTGGATGTTTTTTCATCAATGATAAAAGTTTTACACTTGCAATGCATAGTGTGGTGAGGGCCAGTGAAGGCTTGGGTTGAGGTGCGTGAGTGAATCCCATTTCATTTATGGCATGGCATGGGTGATTCCAGCATGAATTGCATATTTTTGCATTGGAATGAATATTGGTTATGTTGTGTTGTTGCATGAGGCCATTGCATATGTATCTAGGTGGGGAGTAGCCTCTGTAGGAAACTTTCAACTGAGCATGGCTCACCCTATACGGGAAACATTTCAGGTGCGGGGTTCATGCCGATGGAGGACTCGCATTCGAGGCCTCACGGTTGAAGAAAAGTCAGATTATGGCTTTACAAAACAAGTTTTGTATAAAAACTTAGGTTATATTCCATTTTGAATTGTAATTATATGGAATGAGTTGTAATAACTTTGTATGGATCATGTTTTATGTATTAAACATCATTATACATGGTTTACATGATGTTGAAATGAGTTAGGATGAATTGAAAATGAAAAGTTGATGAAAAAATAAATTTTTGGACATAACCTACCGGTAGCAGGCATTAACTACCAGTAGTCAACAGGTAGTACCTGTTCGGCAGACAATAACTATCGGTAGCTAACAGGTAGTACCTGTACAGCATATAACAACTACCGGTAACTAACAGGTAGTACCTATTCAGTAGGCAACGACTATCGGTAGTCAACAGGTAGTACCTATCTAGTAGGAAACACCTACCGGTTGCTTACAGGTAGAATTTCTACCGGTAGACACCCACCGGTAGCTCTTTCAAAAACCCAAAAAATCCAAACATTGTTTTGCTAACCTTTTGAACTTCACTTTCTTTAGTTTCAATGATATAAAATGGACGTTAAATGAGGTATATTGAGGCTCATTGGACCTCTGTTGAGTTAAATAATTAAAGAAACACGGGTTATGCGTGTAGGTTATGATCCTGATTGCAGGGAAGGGATAGACGTGATGTCGAGCCACGAGACATTCACGGGTATTTTCGTGGGTTGACAGATGGTCAACGGGACCCCCGATTTTAGGGGCGTCACAGCTTGGTATCAAAGCATAGGTATGGGATTACCTAGGGTTTGATGGGCATTGGGTTTAGACCAGTGGCATGCATTGTACATTTCTTCATATGTGCTTACATTGTGTTACATGATTACGTGCTATGTGATTACGTGAATGATATACATGGTAAAATGTATATGGGAAAGTGACACTAGGGTTAGAAAACATAATCTTGGGAGTCAAAAAAGGAATAAACAGGATAGTTCAAGGTATAAATGTTTACTAGTGGGTGGTATAAACTCTACTAGGGAAACATGGAGATAAATCTTAATGTTTCAAGTTTGATCCCTACATTGGGATGTTATGTGAATGTTCTATTTTCATTTGACATATGTGTAGATGAAAACTAGAGGGAGGGGACGTCGGGGTGGACGGAACAATAACCAACCACCTCTGGCTTTTGACCAACAAGCCTTAGTGCTCCGGCTATTGGTACGGCGGCGGCAGCTACTATTGCATAGGCTAGTGCNCCTCTGGCTTTTGACCAACAAGCCTTAGTGCTCCGGCTATTGGTACGGCGGCGGCAGCTACTATTGCATACGGCTGCACTATTGCACAAACTGGTGCAAGTGGGGAACAAGGAGGCTCAAGTAACCTCCAGAAGTTCAAGGTAGACCAACCTCCGGTATTTCTGGGAGGGGCGGATCCTATAGTGCCTGACCATTGGGTCCGGCAAGTCGATAAGATATTGAGGGCAATGGAGATTACTTCCGATGCCATGAAGATAACTCTGGCTACATTTTAGCTAGAGGGAGAATCCCAAGGGTGGTGGGATTGGGTAAAAGACTCCAAAAACTTGGAGGCAATGTCATGGGCAATGTTCAAGGAGCTCTTCATGCCCAAGTACTTCCCAGCGACTGCTATACATGCAAGGCCTGGGAATTCCTAGATTTGAAGCAAGGTACCATGACGGTGATGGAGTACGTGGCTAAATTCACGGAATTAACACGTTTCACCGATGATTATGTGGCCAGAGATACGGCCAAAGTCAGGAAGTTCAAGGATGGGATGAAGTTATCCATCCGAGGCAAAATGGTTGGTCTTCTTCTGCAAGACTTCGATTTGATGGTCAGCACAACTTTGACGATTGAAAGAAAGGTAGATGATGCAAGAAACATCCGGGAAGCGGGTGTTAAGGACAAGAAGAAGGAGGGCCAATCCTTTTCTTCTAGTTCTGGAAAGAGGCAGAGGACTTTTCCTCCGCAAGGGCAACAAGGACAAGGCCGTAGCCATCAAGGCCAGTCCTCCCAGGGCAGGAGAAATTGGAGGCCTTCCTACCTAGCGGGCCAACGGACTTGCTACCATTGCAATCAACTGGGGCATATGAGACAGAATTGTCCTTAGAGGCAAGGATCCCAAGGTGGTGGGTCATCATAGTCCCAAACTTTGGTGGGGCAACCTCAGACATATGTTGCTCCTCATTACTCTACCATGGGCCAGGGGAGTCAATATCAGTACCAGGGCGCTGCACAAGGCCCTACTACTTCTCATGCGGGGACTCCGCAAGCAGGCCAGTTGCGCTAGGGCATGGGTCGAGGCCGAGGACAGGGCTCACAAGCCGATACTTCGGGGACCCAGGGGCGTGTCTATGCCATGATACCATAGGTTGAGCCGGCAAATCCGTCGGTGATACAGGGTACATTTCTACCCTCTCGCTTATGGGCTAGAGTATTGTTTGATTCTGGTGCATCGCATTCTTTTATTGCTAAATCTTGTGTGAAAGACTTGGGCTTAGAGGTTGAGACCTTGCAAGAGCCATTGCATGTGAGTTCTCCCCTAGGAGCTAGGGTGAGAATTGATCAGATATGTCAGGGTTGTTAGTTAGAGATCTCAGGGATTCTACTCACCGTGGACCTTAGGGTCATGGACATGTTCGAGTTTGATGTGATCCTTGGTATGGACTGGTTAACAGCACACCAATTCGTCATTGATTGTGATCGGAAGAAGGTCACGGCTTATACGCCTGAGGGCATTAGTTTCAAGTTCCAGGGGAAAAAACGTGGTGTTTTACCTCGAACCGTGTACGACTCTAGATGGCTCGGACAATTGATGGGTTGGCTAGCTAGCCTTACCTTGGAGGACGAGGTAACATAGGAGCTGGGTCTTCCTTGGGTTGTATGTGAGTATGAGGATGTTTTTTTGGATAAATTATCAGGATTACCTCCGCATAGGGATGTAGACTTCACCATTGAGTTGCATCCGGGCATATCGCCTATCTCTATGACTCCACATAGGATGGCACCAGCTGAGTTGCAAGAACTCAAGATCTAGTTGCAAGAATTATTTGGCAAGGGCTTCATTAAACCGAGCACTTCACCTTGGGGCGCTTCGATTTTGTTTGCTAAGAAGAAAGACAAGACTCTTTGGTTGTGCATCGACTATCAACAGTTGAATAGGGTTACTACCAAGAATAGGTATCCTTTAACGAGGATTGATGACCTATTTGATCAACTAAGAGGGGCACGGGTCTATTCCAAGATAGATCTCCATATCGGGTATCATCAGTTGAGGGTTAGGCAGGAGGATACCCCTAAGACGGCATTCAGAACGCGGTATGGGCATTTTGAGTTCATAGTTATGCCATTTGGTTTGACGAATGCTTTAGCGGCATTCATGGATCTCATGCACAAGGTATTCCAACCCTATTTGGATCAGTTTGTTGTGATCTTCATTGATGACATCTTGATCTACTCCCAGTCTGAGGAAGAGCATGAGGGACACTTGAGGATTGTTCTCCAGACATTGAGAGAGTATCAGTTGTATGTCACGTTCAGCAAGTGTGAATTTTGGCTTACAGAAGTAAAGTTTTTGGGACATGTAGTGTCGGCTTCGAGTGTATCCGTGGACCCGGAGAAGGTTGAGGCGGTTATGAATTGGGAGAGCCCAAAATCAGTCTTCGAGATACGTAGTTTCTTGGGGTTGGCGGGGTACTATAGAAGGTTCATTGAGGACTTCTCTCGATTAGCTACGCCTATGACCAAGTTGTCTCGGAATGAGGTCAAGTTTGAGTGGAATGATTCTTGTGAGAAGGCATTCCAGGAGTTGAAGAGGAGACTTACTTCAGCTCCTATCTTGATAGTTCTAGAAAAGGGACAGAGGTACACAATCTATTGTGATGCTTTGAAGGACGGGCTGGGATGTGTTTTGATGCAGTCCGGAAGGGTAGTAGCTTATGGTTCTCGACAGTTAAAGAATCACGAGCAGAATTACCGCACACATGACATGGAGTTTGTGGCCACTGTCTTTGCCTTGAAGGCTTGACGCCACTACTTGTATGGTGAGTAGTTTGAAGTATTTTCAGATCATGAAAGTCTGAAATATATTTTTACACAGCAGGACCTCAACATGAGGCAACGCCGGTGGATGGAGTTTCTAGAGAACTTTGACTTCACTTTGTATTACCATCCCGGTATGGCAAATGTGGTGGCTGATGCACTCAGCAGGAAGCCACGGGGAGTCTTGGCTAGTGCGGCTTCCAAGGAGTGGCAGATGCTCGAGACTGTGGGGCAGTTCGAGCTACGATACATAGGTCAGACTTAGGGCATTTTGGGGAGTTTGGTGGCTACACCTTCCTTACTGAGCAGGGTGATTGAGTCCTAGGGGTTGGATACAGAGTTATCATCTGTTAGGGACCGAGTATAGGCAAGTTCTTATGACAAGAGCTGGACCATTCACTCGGATGGTGGTCTTCGGTTTAGGGGAAGAATTATGGTTCCTCAGTCTGTGGAGCTTAGAGAAGAAATTCTTAGAGAGTTCCATTGTTCTCGTTTTGTTGTGCATCCAGGTGGCACGAAGATGTACCATGATCTTCGTCGCTAGTATTATTGGAATGGTATGAAGAGAGAGGTTAGAAATTTTGTTAGCCGATGTCTCACGTGTCTGCAGGTTTAGGCTGAGCACCAGAGACCAGCGGGATTACTCGAGCCTTTGGAGTTAGCTGAGTGGAAGTGGGAGCGTATCATGATAGATTTTGTGACTCACTTGCCATGAACATCATGGGGACATGATGCGGTGTGGGTGATAGTAGACCGATTTACGAAGTCGGCACACTTTTTGGGTGTGTGGATGACCTTCACATTGGAGGAATTCTGTAGGTTGTATATACGGGAGATTGTCCGGTTATATGGGGTCCCCGTATCTATAGTATCGGATCGGAATCCCAGGTTCACGACTTTTTTTTGGGAGAGTTTCCAGCGAGCTATGAGGACACAGTTGATGATGAGCACTACTTTTCATCCCCAGACGGACGGTCAGTCTAAGAGGGCTATACAGACTTTAGAGGACATGCTACGGGCATGTGTCCTAGATCTCAAGGGTAGCTTGGAAGATCACTTACCCTTGGTGGAGTTCGCCTACAACAATAGTTACCAGGCGAGCATACAGATGGCACCCTATGAGACATTATATGGGAGGCCTTGTCGATCTTTGGTATGTTGGACGGAGGTGGAAGAGAGACCCTCTACGAGTCCCAGTTTGGTTAGGGACACCTCAGAGAAGGTGGAACTTATACGGAATCTTCTTCTTATAGCTCAAAGCCGACATAAGAGTTATGTCGACAAACGGCAGCGACCTCTGGAGTTTGAGGTGGGAGATCATGTCTTCTTGAAGATGATGCCTAAAAGAGGGGTGGTCAGGTTCAGCAAGCGGGAGAAGCTATCGCCGAGGTACATCGGGCCCTTCGAGGAACTCTAGAGGGTGGGTATAGTTGCTTACCTGTTGGTGTTACCGCCAAATCTATCGGGTGTTCATGCAGTATTCCATGTCTTTATGCTCCGGAAGTACACCCCAGATTAGACTCATGTGGTGCACTGGGGGAGAGTTTGTGGTTGATGCTGATGGTACCTTTGAGAAGGGAAGGGACTGGTGCGCAATAAGCATAGTCGGGATCAGGTTTTGCGTGGCAATNGGTGGGTATAGTTGCTTACCTGTTGGTGTTACCGCCAAATCTATCGGGTGTTCATGCGGTATTCCATGTCTTTATGCTCCGGAAGTACACCCCAGATTAGACTCATGTGGTGCACTGGGGAGAGTTTGTGGTTGATGCTGATTGTACCTTTGAGAAGGGAAGGGACTGGTGCGCAATAAGCATAGTCGGGATCAGGTTTTGCGTGGCAACACCGTGAGGCTAGTGAAGGTGTTTTGGCAACACCGAGGAATGGAAGGGGCAACATGGGAGCGTGAGGATACCATACGTGCCAATTATTCTTTCTTGTTTGAGGATGGAGAAACATTTGTGTAGTTATAAGTATTAAATACTTGTTGCATATGCACGTGTTTGAATTTATATGTATGTGTGAATTTCGGGGACGAAATTCTTTTAAGGGGTGAAGAATTTGAAACCCGGGAAATTTTGAACTTTTTCTGACAAATGGCAGAATAATAATTTGCCACTATTATGCGGGATTAAAATGAATATTCTATAGAGCTCTGATGGAGCAACAGACTTCACTGTTAGATTCGTATCGCGCAATTGAGCTGTTATGTCAAATTTCGTCGAATTCCAAGATAGTCAAATTTTACACATTTTTCGAGATGATTGGGTGACAAATGAACTTTTAAAGGTCACCAAAAATAAAAATTAAAAAATTTCCTTATAATTGAATAAAATTTCAATAAAATTGATTTGAACTAAAATCGAAATATAATTAAGTCGTTTCAAGTTAAAAACGGACCCCCAAAGTGATAAATGAGCGGGACAATGTGGACCGTGAAATTAAAAGTATAAATAGGGCTTAAATATATGAAAAATCAGATATTTTGCTCATTTTGCTGGCTGGTTCCAACGCTGGAGAAAAGAGAAAAGAGAGTGAAGAGAGAAATATTGATTTTCAAGGCTTTCTGCCAAGTTCCGTCGGTCCCGTCGATCCAAGAATTAAAGTTGGTCTATGCAACGAGAGATATGCGTACATACCAAGAACGAAGATTTTCACCCAAGGTTCAAAGACGGAGCTTTGGGAAAATCAAAGACTTGGAGCTAGGAGATGCCTAGAGGGTTCTACCTTTCGTTTATGCTTCAAGAGGTAGGGATTCTCCTACTTGAGTTGATTTCTAACCTTGTTTGTATTAGGGAATGTGTAAGGATGTAGAATAACCAAGGTCTTTTGACTATGGTTATGGAAATGGGTGTGGAATTTGGCCTTAGACCAATTCCTAATTAAGTTCGGCATAGGAAATTAGTTGTATGATTTCCTTGGAATTTGATATGATTGGATATGCTATGTGTTCAAATGTGCCTTGAAATAATATGGGAAATTGGTGTGATCATATGATTTGTGTGATAACATAAATTATGCTTTGAAGGTGTTTGATAAAATGCCTTGAGTAATCTAATGTTGTTATTTTGATGTAAATAACATGTTTGAGTTGTTGCGATATGTGGATATATGCTTATTGGTGTATTCAGCATAATAATGATTTATGGAATTTATATGCTCATGATATGAATTGTCATGGGATATATGGATAAATTGCTCATTTGGCATCCATTGCATTTTGGACATGAGCTTGCATCACATTCATGGGCTTATGCATGAGTGTGGGTGTGTATGCATGAAGTAATCAATACCACTCTTGGTAATTGATATATGGACTCGGAGATGTTGGATCGAAGATCCCTTGGAGTCGCATGTTGCATGAGAAAAACTTGTGTTGGGTATAGCAAGTAGGGCTAGACACTCCCTCGGGTGAAAAATCCGGCCACTTGGTTTATACACTTCCCTGTGGTGAAATTCCAAAAAAGTTTAATGGCGTACGGAGCCAGCGGTGTGTTTCCGGAATCCGATACCCAACAAAGACACATGATTTTGATTGTAAAAAATGTTCATTGAGTGGGAAACATCTAAGAATGGAAGAGTTTTCAAAGCATATAAATTATATTTCAAAATGATCATTGGATGTTTTTTCATCAATGATAAAAGTTTTACACTTGCAATGCATAGTGTGGTGAGGGCCAGTGAAGGCTTGGGTTGAGGTGCGTGAGTGAATCCCATTTCATTTATGGCATGGCATGGGTGATTCCAGCATGAATTGCATATTCTTGCATTGGAATGGATATTGGTTATGTGTTGTTGCATGAGGCCATTGCATATGTATCTAGGTGGGGAGTAGCCTCTGTAGGAAACTTTCAACTGAGCATGGCTCACCCTATACGGGAAACATTTCAGGTGCGGGGTTCATGCCGGTGGAGGACTCGCATTCGAGGCCTCACGGTTGAAGAAAAGTCAGATTATGGCTTTACAAAACAAGTTTTGTATAAAAACTTAGGTTATATTCCATTTTGAATTGTAATTATATGGAATGGGTTGTAATAACTTTGTATGGATCATGTTTTATGTATTAAACATCAGTATGCATGTTTTACATGATGTTGAAATGAGTTAGGATGAATTGAAAATGAAAAGCTGATGAAAAAATAAAATTCCGGACATAACCTACCAGTAGTCAACAGGTAGTACCTGTTCAGCAGGCAATAACTATTAGTAGCTAATAGGTAGTACCTATACAGCAGACAACAACTACCGGTAGCTAACAGGTAGTATCTGTCCAATAGGTAACAACTACCAGTAGTCAGCAGGTAGTACCTGTCCAGTAGGAAACACCTACCAGTAGCTTACAAGTAGAACTTCTACCGGTAGCTCTTCCAAAAACCTGAAAAATCCAAAAATTGTTTTGCTACCCTTTTGAACTTCACTTTCTTTAGTTCCATGATATAAATGGACGTTAAATGAGGTATATTGAGGCTTATTGGACCTCTGTTGAGTTAAATGATTAAAGAAACACGGGTTATACGTGTGGGTTATGATCCTGGTTACAGGAAAGGGATAGACGTGATGTCGAGCCACGAGACATTCACGGATATTTTTGCGGTTTGACAGATGGTCAACGGGACCCCTAGTTTTAGGGGCGTCACACACACTTAGTCTGATGTCCACAAATGCGATGTTCCTGTGCAAATGCAATGTAGCGCACCATTTGGAGACTATTACCATGTTCAATATGTAATGAATGTCATATGAACAATTTTAACACATACCATGGATAATTACATCCTAAGCATATAATTTTCATAATCCATCAATTGCCAATATATCATAAGCATATATCAACATTGCATTTAACACAATTTGCAAGCATAATATTACATAATCATGCAATTAACACACTCAATTCATAAAGGAATAATTTAAACACATAACATGCCCACATCTCATATTTTGCCAAGAAATTATATACTTAGCAATTTTCAATCACCAATTCCATCAACTTAACAACAATGGGCAAGCTATACATAATTCTATCAACCCTACCTATCTCATATAAACACTTTAGGTTGGAAATAAACCTAATTAGGGGGAAAACCCTATCTCTTGAAGCGTAAAACGACGTTGAGAAGTTTCAAGAACCCTATTCAAGCTAGAATCTTCACTTTCCCCAACTCCCGACGAGGAGGTGTAAATCATAGAGAGAAGTTAGATTTTCTCTCTTCTCCCCCTATTTATAGTCTTTAATTGCTTGGTCCACAACACGCCACACGTCATCTTTTTTCGGGTTTGTTTTCGCCCCAAAACAATTAAATTTCACTCCGGTTTAAGTTTGAAATATTTTTATTTCAAATTTCTTTAAATTATTTTTCAACTTTTAAATTTTTATTAAAAATTTTATTTTTGAGTCACTCAAAACTCGACCGTCTCGTAAAACGTAAAAAATTTAACTATCTCAAAATTCGACGAAATTTATCTGTTTAACTAGATTTCAAATGAAGAATTCAATGGTGAGGTCCGTTTTGTCATCTGAGATTTAGAAAAATTCAGGTTTTCACTCTATACTGAAAATAAAAAATTATCGTTTTGCCCTTTTTTATAAAAAGTTTAAATTTACCTGGGTTTTACATTCTTCCCCTTAAAGGAATTTTGTCCCCGAAATTCACACACTCATACACACTTAACCGCATGCATATGCAACAAGTAATACTATACTTAAATTGTAAACATGTACCTCCATCTTTGAACAAAAATGGATAACTGGTACGTATGGTGTCCTCACGCTTCCATGCCGCCTTCTCTATACCTCGGTGCTACTACAACACCTTCACTAGCCCCACAGTCTTGCCACGCAAAACTTGCTCCCAGCTATCTATGATACGCACTGGTTTGTCCTCAAATGTATCATTTGCATCAACAATCAACTCACCCCAATCCACCACATGTGTTGGATCTGGAGTATACTGCCGGAGCATAGAGACTTGGAACACCGCGCGAACACCCGATAAATTTGGCGGTAATGCCAACTAGTAAGCCACTGTACTCACCCTCTCGAGTACCTTGAAGGGCCCGATAAACCTCGATGATAGCTTTTCTTGCTTTTCAAATCTGACCACTCCCCTCTTAGGCATCACCTTCAAGAAGACATGATCACCAACCTCAAATTCTAGAGGTCACCTCCGTCTATTAGCATAGCTCTTCTGCAGACTCTAAGCCGTGAGAAGGCGTTTTCGAATCAAGTCCACCTTCTCCGAGGTATCTCTAATTAGATTTGGACCCGTGGAGTGTCTCTCTCCCACCTCTATCCAGCATACTAGAGAACGACAAGGTCTCCTATAGGGTGTCATCTGTATGCTCGCCTGATAACTGTTGTTGTAGGCGAACTCCACTAAGAATAAATGTTCCTCCCAACTACCCTTGAGATCTAGGACGCATGACCGCAGCATGTCCTCTAAAACCTGGATGGTCCTCTTCGACTGACTGCCCATCTAGGGATGAAATGATGTACTCATCATCAACTGTGTCCCCATGGCTCGCTGGAAGCTCTCCCAAAAGTGAGTCATAAACCTAGGGTCCCGATTTGATACTATAGATATTGGCACCCCATGCAATTAGACAATCTCTCGTATATACAATCTGTAGAATTCCTCCAGTCTGAAGGTCATCTGCACAACCAAAAAGTATGCTGACTTGGTAAGTTGGTCANGAAGCTCTCCCAAAAGTGAGTCATAAACCTAGGGTCCCGATTTGATACTATAGATATGGGCACCCCATGCAATTAGACAATCTCTCATATATACAATCTGTAGAATTCCTCCAGTCTGAAGGTCATCTGCACAACCAAAAAGTATGCTGACTTGGTAAGTTGGTCAACTATCACCCACACCACGTCTTACCCCTACGATGTCTGTGGCAAGTGGGTCATAAAATCCATCGTGATGTGCTCACACTTCCACTAAGTCACCTCCAAGGGCTAGAGCAACCTAGCTGATCTCTGGTGCTCAGCCTTAACCTGCTGACACAAGAGACATCTATTGACAAAGTCTCCAACGTGTCTTNCACTAAGTCACCTCCAAGGGCTAGAGCAACCTAGCTGATCTCTGGTGCTCAGCCTTACCCTGCTGACACATGAGACATCTATTGACAAAGTCTCCAACGTGTCTCTTCATCCCTCTCCAATAATATTAGCGATGAAGATCATGGTACATCTTTGTGCCACCTGGGTGCATAGTAAATCGAGAGCAATAGAACTCCTTAAGGATCTCCTCTCTCTGATCTGCTAACTGAGGAACCATAACCCTCCCCCTATATCGAAGATTGCCATCCAAGTGAATGGCCTAACCCTCGTCACTGGTACCCGTCTGCAGTCGGTCCTAGATAGATGATAACTTTGGGTCTTGCCCCTGAGACTCAATCACCCTATTCAGTATGGAAGGCGTTGCCACCAAGCTCCTTAAAACACCCTGAGCTAGACCCCGATATGCAGCCTAAACTGTCCTATAGTCTTGAGCATCTGCCACTCTTAGGAAGCCACACTAGCAATAACTCTCTGCGACTTCTGGCTAACTGCATCAGTCACTACATTTGCCTTACCAAGACGGTAATAAAAAGTGAAGTCATAGTCTTCCAAGTACTCCATCCACCTACACTGCCTCATGTTGAGGTCCCATTGAGTGAAAATATATTTTAAACTTTTGTGGTCTGAAAACACCTCGAACTGCTCACCATACAGATAGTGGCACTAAGCCTTTAAGGCAAATACTATGTCCGCCAACTTCATATCATGCGTGGGGTAATTCTGCTCGTGGTTCTTTAATTGTCGAGAACCATAAGCCACCACTCTTTTGGACTACATCAAAACATAACCAAGTCCGTCCCTGGAGGCATCACAGTACATTGTGTACATCTGTCTCCTCTCCAGGACTATTAAAATAGGAGCTGAAGTAAGCTTTCTTTTTAACTCCTGTAATGCCTTCTCACACGATTCATCCTAGTGGAACTTGATTTCCTTCCGGGTCAACCTGGTCATAAGTGTGGCTGGTCGGGAGAATTCCTCGATGAACCTCTGGTAGTACCTTGCCAATCCCAAGAAACTGCGTATCTCAAAGACTGACTTCAGCCTCTCCCAACTCATAGCTACCTTAACCTTCTCCAGGTCAACCGATACCCCCGAACCCAATGCCACGTGTCCCTAAAACTTTACCTTCCTAAGCCAAAATTTACACTTACTGAACTTGGCGTACAACTGGTGGTCTCTCAACATCTAGAGAACAACCCTTAAGTGATCCTCATGCTCCTCTTTGGTCTTGGAGTAAATCAAAATGTCGTCAATGAAGACTATGACAAATTGATCTAGGTAGGGTTGGAACACCCTATACATGAGATCCATGATGCTGCTGGGGCATTCGTCAATCCGAATGGCATCACTGTGAACTTGAAATACCCATACTACATTCTGAACAGTGTCTTAGGGATATCTACCTCCCTAATTCTCAATTGATGGTAGCCTATACGGAGATCTGTCTTGGAGTAGATCCGTGCTCCCCTTAGCTGATCAAACAGATCATCAATCCTCGGCAAAGGGTATCTATTCTTGATAGTAACCTAATTAAACTACAAGTAGTCTATGCATAGCTGAAGGGTCTTGTCCTTTTTCTTGGCAAACAATACTGAAGTGCCCCAAGGTGAAGTGCTTAGTCTAATAAAGCCTCTATCCAACAACTCTTGCAATTGGACTTTGAGTTCTTGCAACTCCGGTAGTGTCATCTGATGTGGAGTCATAGAAATGGGAGATGTACCAAGATGTAACTCAATGGTAAAGTCGTCATCCCTATGTGGAGATAATCCTGATAGTACGTCCAGAAAAACGTCCTCAAACTCATAAACCACTCAAGGCAAACCCAACTCCTGTCTCGCCTAGTCCTCTATAGGGTAAGGCTAGCAAGCCAGGCCATCAACTGTCAGTGCCATTGGGATTCATACACAGCTTGGGGCAAAGCTTCATGTTTTTCTCCCTAAAACTTGAAAAAAACACCATCCGTTATGTAGGTAGTGACCCTTTTCCAATCACATTTAATGACGACTCGATGTGCCACCAACTAGTCCATCCCATGGATGACATCGAACTCCGACATGTCCATGACCCTAAGGTTCACATTGAGTAGAACCCCCGAAATCTCTAACTCACAACTCTGACATATTTGGTCAACACACACCCTAGCTCCTAGGGGTGAATTCACATACAACAGCTCTTCCAAGGTATCAACCTCTAAGCCCAAATCTCTCACACATGATGCAAAAATGAATGAATGCGATGCACCAAAGTCAAATAACACTCTAGCCCATAAGCGAGAGAGTAGAAATATACCATGAATGACTGACTGATCCACTAGCTCAGTCTGAGGTGTGATAGTGTAGACACGCCCCTAGGTCCCCCAAGTCTCGACCTGCATGCCCTATCCTCGGCCTCGACCCATGCCCTTGCCCATCTATCCTGACTAATGAGTCCCCGCTCAAAAAGTGGTAGGGGCTTGAGTGACGCCCTGGAACTAATACTGATTTCCCTAGCTTGTGGTGGGGTAGGGAGGAACAAAGTATGTCTATCGCTGTCCCACTGATGACTGGGACTAAGATGTTCAATAACCCTCTGATCCTTGTCTCTAGGGGCAATCTCGCTTCATGTGGCCAGGTTGGTTACAATGAAAATATGTCTGTGAGCTTGCCTGGCTAGAAGCCCTAAAGTGTCTCCCGCCTTGGGAGGACCGGCCTTGGCCCTAGCCTTGATAGCTGTGGCCCTGTCCCTGGTGTCCTTATGGAGTAAAAGTTTGTTGCTTCTTCCTTGAACTAGAAGAAGATGATTGGCCCTCCTTCTTCTTATCTTTAGCACTCACCTCCCAGATGCTTTGTGTGTCGTCAACCTATCTCTCAATGGCCATTTCTGTATCGACCATTGAGTCCAAATCTTGTAGGCAGTGGTGGCCCACAATTTTACCCCAAATGGGCAACTTCGACCCATCCTCAAACCTTCTCACTTTGGCTAAGTCGATGGCCACATAATCATCGGCAAAGTGGGCTAATTCGGTAAACTTATCCACATACTCCATCACCGTCATAGTCCCTTGCTTCAAGTCTAAGAATTCCCGAGCCTTCGCATGTCTAACGGCCGCTAGGAAGTACTTGACCATGAAGAGCTCCTAGAACTCTCCCCATGTCATTGCCTCTAAGTTCTTCAAGGCCTTTGCCCAATCCCACCACAAATGGGCTTCTTTCTCTAGCCGACCGTTGGAACCAACGGTCGGCCACCATCAGATTTGCCCCTCCCAGAAAAGTCAGAGGTTTGTGTGCCTTGAACCTTTGGAGGTTACTTGAGCCTCCTTGCCCCACATTTGCACTAGCCTGTGAAATGGTGGCTGCCATAGTGCCAATAGCCTCCATGAAGGCTTGTTGGTCAAAAGCCGGTAGTGGTTGGTTGTTGTTCCACCCACCGCCTTGGTTGCGTCCACTTCCTTTATTTGCTATGTACGCACATGTTAAATAGCAACAGAGGATTCACTTAGTATCCCCAGATAGGGATCAAGTTCAAATTTTGAGATTTCTTTCCTTGTCTCACTAATAGTGCGTGTGCCAATCACTAGTAGACATTTACACCCTAAAAGCATAACACAGCATTCTTAAAATTTCAGATTTTTGGAAAACCTACCGGTAAGTTTTAACGTTCTACCGGTAGATTTTGCCTACTAGAAAAGTTCTACCATAGAAAAGTGACATTCTATCAGTAGGTTTTGCCCATAATTGTCTGTTTTACCTATTTTTGATTTCCAATCACTTCCAATCCATTCCACAACCATTCAATACATGTTTAATGAAGTTTTGCACATGAAACATGATACGAATAGTTCTATTACAAGAATTTTCATATATTTACATGCCAAAAATGGAAATTTCACAAAAATTATACAAATGAGTCATAAAGGCCACAAGTCAGCCTTCTTCACCCTTGGGGCTCAAATTAGGAGCCGTCCGCCGGTGTGAACCCCACACCTAAAATGTTTTCCCACGAAGGGTGAGTCATGCTCAATAGGGTATCTCCTTAAGAGGCTACTCCCCAACGTAGACGCATATAAAATTTTCACATGCAACAATCAACCATTCAAAACATTCCCATCAAGAATATGCATTTAATGACAAGAATTCCATGCCATGCCTCGAAATGAGATGAGACTCACTCATGCACTTTAACGCGAGCCCTCACTGGCTTGCACAACACAATGCAATGCCAATGTGTGAAAAAAAAAATCGGGCATTCCAAGCCCCCGCCATTGATGTTACACATTGAATGACAATTTTATAAACAAAATCATGTATCTTTGTTGGGTATCAGAATTTTGGTGTCTCACAGCCGGCACCGCACACCGATACACTTTTTCAGACTTACACCATCGGAAGTATATAAACCAGTAGCTGGGTCTTGCACCCGAGGAAGGGTCTAACCCTTCTTGCTATACCTAACACAAGTTTTTCATGCAATCGTGCGACTCATTCATAACTTTGCTCCAACTTTTTTCAAGCCCACTCAACATCTGCCAAGTACGGTGTTTGATCAAACATATACACACGCACCCACACTCATGTCGATATCCACAAATGCGATGTTCCTGTGAAAATGCAATGTAGCACACCATTGCAAGACTATTACCATGTTCAATATGTAATGAATGCCATATAAACAATTTCAACACATACCATGGATAATTACATCCTAAGCACATAATTTTCATAATCCATCAATTGCCAATATATCACAAGCATATATCAACATTTCATTGAAAACAATTTACAAGCATGTTATCACATAATCATGCAATTAACACACTCAATTCATCAAGGCATAATGTAATTACATAACATGCCCACATCTCATATTTTGCCAAGAAATTACATACTAAGCAATTTCCAATCACAAATTCCATCAACTTTACATCAATAGGCAAGTGATACATAATTCTATCAACCTACCCATCTCATATAAACACCTTAGGTTGGAAATAAACCTAATTAAGGAGAAAACCTTACCTCTTGAAGCGTAAAACAATGTTGAGAAGCTTCAAGAACCTGATTCAAGCTAGAATCTCACTTTTCCCAAATCCTATTTCTAAGACTTCGGCAAAACCCATGCTTTTTGGTATAACCGCATAGCCCTCGTCGAGAGGAACGACTTTAATACTTGGTTCGAGTTGATTTGAGCAATGAGGAGACGTAGATCGTAGAGAGAAGTTGAATTTTCTCTCTTTTCACTCTCTTCTCTATAATGATAAAACCCCACTAATGAATAGGGGATATATCTGATTTTCTCCTCCTATTTATAGTCTTTAATTGCTTGGTCCACAACGCGCCACACATTTTCCTTTCTTGGGTCCATTTTTACCCCCAAACGATTAAATTTCGCTCCGATTGAAGTTAAAAATATTTTTTTTACTTGCTTTAAATTATTTTCCAAATTTTAAAATTTCATTAAAAATTTTATTTTTGGGTCACTCGAGACCCAATCGTCTCGTAAAACGTAAAAAATTTGACTATCTCAGAATTCGACGAAATTTATCTGGATAACTAAATTTCACGAGACGAATCCAACGATGAGGTCCATTTCATCATCTGAAATCTAGAAAAATTTAGATTTTCACTCTGTACCAAAAAATAAAAAATTACCATTTTACCCTTTTTCATAAAAAGTTTAAATTTACCCGAATTTTACATTACCTTTCTTATTTGAATCCAAATTTCATTCCAATGGACACTGCCCTTTGATTATCCTCCAATTACTTGAGTGTTCATTTGTGAATTTGTATTTGCTTAGGCCCCAAGACTTACCCAAATCTGAGCCTATAAATAGAGAGACTCCTTCCCATTCTAGGGTAAGCCTATTGGGAGTATTTTCAAACTATCTTTTACCTTAAGATCTTGAGCCATAAATCTAGATCCCTAAATGCAAAGGCTATCATCTTGATATTCTTTTCAATCACACACCTTTGAGAAGAAGAGCTTGATTAGTCAAACCAAACCCATGGGAAGTATGCATACCAAAATTCTTGGGTGTATCTGGTGGAGAGGTTTATTGAAGGAAATAAGTGTATACCCATGGTTCTAGTTAAGGTATAAGTGTCGAGTAATTGTAAATTGACTTTGGAATAGTGGATTAGGATTTGGTAAACCTCGAGTGGTTCTTCCCAATATTTTTTGATGAGGATTTTTGCGTCGACAAATTGCTTGTATTCATTCTTGTTAAATTTTGTACACTCTTTCAATTTGATGCAAACACAAGCACTATATATTTGATTTGATGCTTGATTAAATATTTATAGTTGCTTCGTTGGGTTTGGTGCTTTGGTTGGGATCCATGTGAAAGATTTTGTTAGACACCGTACAAAAATTAAATAGGAATAATATCATCATAATATTTAACCTAAGATGAATAGAAGGATTTTAGAAACCTTAAATCATTGTTAAAAGATTGATCATGAAGTTTGAGTCTCAAGCGAATTGACTTTTGCGTCAAACTTAGTTTCAGAGGCATTTAAACATGAGAAGGGTGGTTAGGTTATTTCATAAATATTTTTAGGTCAAAATAAGGCCTCCATTGAATCTAGAAGATAGAGACACTTTTGGAGAGATAATATGGGTGTATTAGAAGTTAGAAAGTATTCCAGAATTAAAGCGCATTTTAAAAAGAATTTGGGTATGAAGGAATTTGACATTGTCTTAGTATTTTAGCCATATATTTTTACTCCATACTCCAATTGAACATAACCTTTTTGGCATTAGAAACTAAACTTCAAGGGTTGCAAAAGTGTATCTCACGTAAATTTCTAGAATCGACTTCTAAATAGGTGAAATTTACTCTAGAAGTCAGGACAGAAAGTTGGTACGTTCTAGACACCCTCGAAAACTGTCAAACACCACTCCCTACCATGAAACCATATTTTTCATCAAAATCAAAGACTTGGCACCATCTAGATTCCCTTGGCACCATTTGGACGCCACTCTAAAAATGGCCCTAATTAGTTTTAGGGTTTTTTTCCATTTTCCACACTATAAATATAACAAGGATGTCCCTTTAGCCACGTTTCATTAGTTTTTAACCCTAGGCAACCCTAGAGAGTGAGAGAGAAAGAGAAAACACAAGATTTGAAAGCATTCTCATGTTGAAATTGATTAAAACAACTAGGGTTATCTTCAAAAATCAAATTGAGGTGGGGGTTTCTTCCTATACTTGTTCATTGAGGCTAGGGTTAATGTATATGTATTTTTTTANTTTCATTAGTTTTTAACCCTAGGCAACCCTAGAGAGTGAGAGAGAAAGAGAAAACACAAGATTTGAAAGCATTCTCATGTTGAAATTGATTAAAACAACTAGGGTTATCTTCAAAAATCAAATTGAGGTAGGGGTTTCTTCCTATACTTGTTCATTGAGGCTAGGGTTAATGTATATGTATTTTTTTTTTCTAAACCGTATGTATATGATATGTAATCATGGGTTTTTGTTTTTCTTGCAAATTTTACCATGTTTTGAATGAGATTATTGTTTGATAGCCATTAAACTCTCGTTCGTGTTATTAAAACCCTAGTTTTCAAGAAATAAAGACTTTACACTTGATATTCCTTTGTTCTTCATTTCAAAACTCTAGTATTTTATTTTGAACAATAAAATTACGTTCCTTGATGATCTCTTGTATGTTTTATTAAACATTGCCATTGGAAAACACTTGTGGAATTATGATTCTTAGACTATGTGTGATTTGGTTAATTAGTTTGGAATATTATCTCTTGTATGGATGGTTTGATGAACATGTCTGACTATTGACAAGGTATTGTAGAGTGGAAAGGTGCATTTCTTATCCCTCCTTTGTTTCTTTAGCTTTTAGCATGCATTGGGACCAACCCACTACACTCCTGGATTATTGCTTGTCTATCTCAACATCAATGGGTGAGATGGTGATGGTTGATGTTGTGTATAAAGGTTTTGCAATAATTATTGGTGCTTGAAAATTATTGTACAATAAGTATTGGTGCTTTAAAATTATTGGTGGATTTGATTCCTCTTAATATTTGTGATTTGGAGATGATATTAGGGATGGATTGGATATTTGCTTACCATGCCTTGGTAGATTGCTTCAAGAAGGAAGTTGTTTTTCAAATGCTAGGTGAGCCTAAATTTAAATTCCAAGGTGAGCAAAAAGTGAATCCTACCTATCTTATATTAGCAGTTAAGGCTCAAAGGTTACTTAGAAAAGAATATCAAGGATATCTAGCATATATAAGGGATGCTAGTAAAGATGATGAGAAAATTGGAAGACGTTCTAGTGGTTAAGGAATTCCCAAACGTGGTTCCCAAACGAGTTACCAAGTTTACCACCTGACAGAGAGATTGAGTTTGGGATCAAGTTAATACCCAAAATTTTACCTATCTCCATTGCCCCGTACCGAATGACATTGACCAAATTGAAGATTTTAAAGAGCTTTTACAAGGCTTGTTAAACCAGGGTTTCATACAACCTAGTGCTTCACCATAAATGATTCTTTTGTCAACTAAAGGGAGCAAGAATTTACTCTAAAATTGACATAAGGTCTTGGTATCACAAATTGAAGGTGAGAATGAGTGATGTGCCAAAGATAGCTTTTGGCACAAGGTACGGGCATTATGAATTTTTGTTTATGTTNACCTAGTGCTTCACCATAAATGATTCTTTTGTCAACTAAAGGGAGCAAGAATTTACTGTAAAATTGACATAAGGTCTTGGTATCACAAATTGAAGGTGAGAAAGAGTGATGTGCCAAAGATAGCTTTTGGCACAAGGTACGGGCATTATGAATTTTTGTTTATGTTGTTTGGGTTGACAAATGCTCTAGCAGCTTTTATGGATTTAGTGCATTGGGTATTCCAACCCTACTTGGATTCCTTTGTGATTGTGTTTATAATTGATAATTTTGTGTACTCTCGCAATGAAGAAGACATGAGCAACATGTGCAGATTGTCTTGCAAACTTTACGAGAGAAGCAATTTTATGCAAAATTTAGTAAATGTGAGTTTTGGATGGACAACGTGGTTTTTTTTATCGCATGTTATATCGGGAAAGGGTATTTAGGTTGATCCAAAGGTAATAGAACTCATGGTGAAGTGGGAGTGACCAAGTAATGTGACTAAAATTAGGAGTTTATTGGGGCTAGTTGGTTACTATTCAGATTTATCCAAGGGTTTTCCTTAGTTGCGATGTCATTGAATCAACTTACAAGGAAGAATGTAAAGTTCAAATGGGATGACGAATGTGAACAAAATTTTCAAGAGTTGAAGACTAGGTTAGTTTACACACCGGTGTTAAATAATCCTACGGGTGATGGAGTCTTTGTGATTTATAGTGACGCCTAACATCAAGGTTTGGGTTATTTGCTAATGGAATATAGAAAAGTGATTGCTTATACTTCAGATAGTTACAAACTCATGAGCGTAACTACCCTACTCATGATTTAGAATTAGACGCAATTGTGTTCGCCTTGAAATTGTGGAGACATTATTTGTTTGGTGAGATTTGAAAGATTTAAACAGATCACCAGAGTTTGAAATACTTATTTGCTGAGAAAGAATTAAATTTGAGGCAAAGTAAAATACTCAAGAATTATGACTATACTATCCATTATCATCCAATTGTGTGCAATGTGCATAGGTGGCTGCATTTGTTGAGCTAAAATTTTTTTGATTATAGCTAGATTTGATGGGGAATAACACATTATTAACACAAATAAAGATTAGAATAGTGCTGATGGATCATGTTCAAGATGCATAAATGCGGGATTCATATTCAACGAAGATGAAGGAAGAAGATAAAGGTGGACGCCAAAATGACTTTGTGGTGCAGGAAGACGGTTTGTTACTATTTGGAACTTGCCTTTGTGTACCCAATGACCTATAGTTAAAACATGAGATCTTAGAGGAGGCACATAGCTCCATCTATGTCATGCATTTAGGTAGCATTAAAATGTACCTTGATAAAGCATAAATATTATTGGTGGAGGGGCATAAAGTGGGAGATAGCTGATTATGTAGCTAAATATTTGGTGTGTCAGCATAGTAAGGCTGAGCATCAATGTTCCGTAGGGTTACTTCAACCATTCCCTATTCTGGAATGAAAATGGGAGCATATCACAATAGATTTCGAAGTAAGTTTACCCTGAACCCCGAAAGGACATGACTCAATGTGGATGATAGTTGATCGTTTGACAAAGTTTACCAATTTTTTTGTAGTGAAAACAAAGTTTTCATTGGACAAGTATGCCGAGTTGTGTGTTGATGAAATTGTGCATTTGTAAGGATCGACAATATTCATTGTTGTCGATAGAGATTCAAGATTTAGTTCCCAATTCTGGCCAAGTTTTCAACAAGCCCTGGGTAATAACTAAAATTTAGTTCATTCTTTCATCCTCAAACATATGAACAGTCGGAGCGAGTCATTCTAATATTGGAAGATATGCTAGGTGCTTGTGTGATAGAATTCAAGTGTAGTTGGGATGACCACTTGCCTTTGATAGAGTTTGTGTATAATAATAGTTACTACTCAAGTATTGGTATGACACTATACAAAGCTTTATATGGTAGGCACTGTAGAATGCAAGTATGGTTGACTAATGTAAGGGGGAAAGGAAAATGAAGTGTCTTGAATTAGTACAAGTAACCTTGTGAAGGCTTTGCATTCTTGAGGTCAAGGGTTCAAGCCCCTTCCCCCTTCCCCCTCTCCCAAAAAAAAATAGTGGACAAGTTGAAGGTAATTCAGGAACGATTGAAAATCGCTCAAAGTTGGCACAAAAGTTATAAAGATAGTGAAAGGCATGATCTAGAGTTTTCAGTTGGTGATTGAGTATTTCTACAGGTTTCACCATGGAAGGGAGTAATGAGTTTTGGTAAAAAGGGAAAATTGAGTCCAACATACATTGGACCATTTGAGATACTTGAGCGTATTGGGGCTCTAGCATATCGATTGACATTGTTGTCAGACCTGTCTCGATTACATGATGTTTTCCATGTATGAATGCTTCACAAATATATACCTGATCCTTCTCATATATTGTCTCCAGTACCAATAGAGTTAAAGGAGAATTTGACCTACGTGGAGGAACCAATAGCAATTCTAGATTGTTGAGACCAAGTTTTACGATAAAAAATACTCCATTGGAGAAAGATTATGGCAAAGTCAAGCAACAAAAGAAGCAACTTGAGAAAGAAAAGATCTCATATGAGTAAGGTATCCCCATTTATTTGAAAATGGTAAGTCAATTTTGGGGACAAAATTTCTTAAGGTGGAAGAGTTGTGAGACCCGATCATGCATAATAGGCATTTTAATCTTAGGAATGTGCATGTTACTTTTACATGAATGTTCATTCTAGTTCGGTGATTAAAAGTGTACTATCGGGAGTACGGGGATATATCCAAAAATATATGAAAATTTAATTTACATTAACTAGTGGCTAGGGAAAATACTTAGTGGAGTTAGTGGAGCCTCCACTAGTGCATGCTAGTTAGTGGAGTCTCCACTAGTGCATGCTTGCTAGAAGCTTTGTTTTTATACTTAGAAGAATTTGGCAAAGAAAAGGAAAGTCTAGGTAGGTATTGAAGGAGAAAAATTTGGTGTAGGCGTTCACACATAGAAACATTTTGGAGAAGGAAAAAAAAAGAAAGGCTAGGAGGAACTCAAGGAGGAGAATTCAGTGGGCCTTGTTGCTCTTTGTCACTTAAAGTAAGTTAGTAGCAAACTCTTGTATTTTCATAATTCCATGAGAATGAACTAGATTCAAGTATGTTATTGTATTTTCATAATTCAAGAGAATGAACTAGATTCAAGCATGTGAATGATTTTTATGTAAAGTAGTCTCCTTTTAGTCTATGTCACTAAAATGCTTTTGATGAAATTCCGACGAAGGAAAACACTAGTCGGTAATCTATAAATTTAGTACACTTTATGTTTTAGGAAAATATGGTTCAAATAGACTATTTTATTCGATTCAAAAAGACTATTTTTAAATTCGGTTTGAATAAGCTATTTTATTTGGTTCAAATAGACTATTTTGAAATGTTTTTTTTTTAAAATTTCAAAGTTATTGTCGAGGATCCGTAGATCCTACCATGACTTAATTTCAGTCGTAAAATTACTCTATATTGGTGGATTTAACCTATTTATTTGGTCAACGTTAAAAATTATTTAAACACTAAGAGTATAAAAAGAGAAACTCTTAATCCTAGGGAATGGGTTAGATTGGGCACAATAATATATGAATTGTGTTGGAGCAAGTGTGAATACACATATATGAATAAATCATTGAGGTCAAGCTAAGTAAGCTGAAATTATTGATTTATTCAAAAAGGTGAAAATTAAAATTCTTCTCTGTGATGCAATTCGTCTTGTGCCATCTTATACAAAGTTTTCAAAAGTCTTGTACACAATCAAGAGGAAGTTACATGTTAAGAAAAAGGCATTCATAATGCAGGTAAGTACTATTCTCTGAAGCAACAATCCACCCAAGTACAAAGATCTTGGTTGTCCCACCATTGTTATTACCATTGGGGATTACTGAGTTGAACAAGCACTGTTGGACTTGTGCGTGAGTGTGAATCTACTGCCATTTTTAGTCTACGAGTAGTTGGACCTGGGAGAATTGAAACCTACTTCAATTGTTCTCTAGTTGGCAGATCAAAGTGTGAAAATACTAAGAGGGTGGTGGAAGACGCCTTGGTTCAGGTGGATAGGTTCTACTTTCCAACCAATATCATAGTATTAGACACTGCACCTGTTGTTGACCATTCTTCTCAAATTCCAGTAATTTTGGTAAGACCATTTCTTGCTACATCTAATATTGTTATCAATTGCAGGAATGGAATCATAGAGCTTACATTTGGTAACATGAAGATGGAGTTGAACATGTTTAACATTGGAAAGTAGTTGTATGATAATGTGGACTCTCATGAAGTCCAAATGATCGGCGCTATTGACGAACAACGGGTAACTTATTCTTGTATGGATCATGTAGAGAAAATTCATTTAGAAGAAAACCAAGATGTAGAAAAACTATGTGACCTATGTAATTGGTTATCTAAGTTTGAAGAGCTTCCACCAACAGAGAAAATAAAGTCTTACATCTGCATCTTTAGAACCAAAACAAGAAGAAAGGTTGTTAAGAGTGTTAAGGGATCATAAAGGAGTAATTGGTTGGACTACAGCTGACTTAAAGGGGATTAGTCCTCTTATTTGCACACACCAAATATATTTGGAAGAGGAAACCAAGCCATCCTATAAAATTCAGGTAAATTTGAACTTTTTATGAAAAATGGCAAACTGATAATTTGCCACTATAGTATGGGTTGAAAATCCAAATTTTTCTAGAACTTGGATGAAGAAATGGGCTTTACCATTGGATTCGTCTTGTGAAATCTACTTACTCTGTTAATTTTTGTCGAATTTTGAGATAGTCAGATTTTTTACGTTGTTCAAAGCGATNTCCAAATTTTTCTAGAACTTGGATGAAGAAATGGGCTTTACCATTGGATTCGTCTTGCGAAATCTACTTACTCTGTTAATTTTTGTCGAATTTTGAGATAGTCAGATTTTTTACGTTGTTCAAAGCGACCGGGTGCTGGTGACCTCAAAACGACCCTAGAAATAAGATTTCAAAAATTTTAAAATAATTTAAAGGAAGTTCATAAAAAAATATTTTGAACTTAAACCGGAACGAAATTTAATTGTTTTGCGGCGAAAACGGACATGGGAATAGGGAATGCGTGGCGCGACGCAGACCAAGCATTAAAGGGTATAAATAGGAGACAAAAATCTGATTTTTCTCCATTTTACTCTGCTAGGTTTTAACGTTGGAAGAGAAGAAAGGGAAGAAAGGAAAAAAAATGGAAAACTCCACCTTCTCTACGATCTACAGAGTTTTGCCGGTCGGAATCTTTCCGGCCAAGTATTAAAGTTCATCTATGCGACGAGAGCTAAGCGACCACACCAAAAAAGGACATATTTTACCTAAGATTCAAAAACTAAATCTTGGAGAAATCAAAGTTAGAGCTTGTAAGGTATTCTTGAAGGCTTTTCTACCATTGTTTTACACTTCAAGAAGTAGGGTTTTTAACCTAACTAGGTTTATTTCCAACCTAGGATGATTATGTGAAATGGGTAGGTTGTTAGATGTATTTTAACACTTGCCTATTGTAGTTGATTTAATTGAAATGAATAAATTCAATTCTAGTATAAATTGGAAATTAAAAATTGCTAGCTTGTGGTTTCTTGGAAGTTTTGATAATTGGGTATGTAGAAATCACTTAATGTGATTTCTTGAGTTATGTGATGAATTTGAGCATTTTATGTGATTACATGATTTGGTGCCTTGAAGGTGTTTGATTAAATGCCTATGTGAAATTAAGTGTGTTATTGCATATATTATGTATAGCATGCTAGGGAAAATAGTAGTTGAACGAAAATGTTGATATATGTTTGTTGATATATTGACATTGTGATGAATTATGGTAATTATATGCTTGTGATATAATTTGTCATGGAATATGTTGATATGTGGTTAAATTGTTCCATATGGCATTCATAGCATATTGGAGATGATTGTTGTTTTGCAATTGTGTATTACATTGCATACGCATGGAGACATTGCATTTTGTGGGCATGTGTGCATGGNATATGTGGTTAAATTGTTCCATATGGCATTCATAGCATATTGGAGATGATTGTTGTTCTGCAATTGTGTATTACATTGCATACGCATGGAGACATTGCATTTTGTGGGCATGTGTGCATGGTTTGGCATCAAACACCACACTTGGTAGATGATGGGTGGGTTCAGAAAAGTTGGGTCGAAGAGCCGATTGAGTCACACGGTTTGCATAATAAATTGGGTTCGGGTTAGCAAGAAGGGTTAGACTATCCCTCAGGTGAGAGACCCGGTGTTTATGATATGCACTCCCTTGGTTTAGTCCACAAACTATGTTAATGTACATAGAATCGTTGGTGGAAGTCCATGAATTTGGTGTCGGCTGGGAGCTGCTGGTGTAAGTCCATAAATATCCACCCAAGAATGAACTGGAGATTTTTAAAAGGCCATTGGATGTGCAACATCAATGGCAAGGGCTTGGAATACCTGATTTTATACTAATGGCATTACATGGGTGATGGGAGTCAGTGACGGCTTGGATTGAGTTGCATGAGTGAGTCTTATCTCATTTCATGTCATGACATAGTGAATTCCAAATTGAGTTGCATATTCTTGATTGGAATGCTTTATGACTTGTTGAAATTGCATATGACATTTCATATGCACTAGGTTGGGGAGTTACCTCTTTAGGAGATACCCTATTCAGCCTGGCTCACCCTATATGAGGAACATTTTAGGTGTGGGGTATACACCAATGAACGGTTCACACTTAGGACATGAAGGATGAAGAAAAGTCGATTTGTGGCTTTTAAACCATCTTTTGTAAAACATTTGCTAAATTTGATTTTTGGGCATGTAAATCTATGAAAAGGAATTGTAATCAAACTTTTATGGATTATTTTTAATGTAAAATTGCATGTTGTTATATGAATATAGATAAATAGACTTGGTGTGGTCAATGTTGAATGATTGCACAAGTTGTGCTTTGGGTAGAGCTCCCCATACAAACAAGACTCTACCCTAATTTTGTTAAATTATAGATCCCTATAAATGGGACATAATGGCATGATATCGAGTTACATGATATCCACGGGTATTCCGCAGGTTGATGGGTGATCAACGGGTTGACAAAAGACCCCCGCTTTTTGGGGCGTCACACATCCCGACAACCACAACATAGGTTGAACCAAATCATGAAAGATGTTGTTAAGTCTGAAGTCTTGAAGCATCTGGATGTGGGAATCATTTACCCAATTGCTGACAATAAATGGGCAAGTCCCACACAATTGGTACCTAAAAAGTCAAGGGTGACTGTGGTGGCTAATGAAAACAATGAATTGAATCCCCCTTGGGTGGGTACTAGGTTGAGGGTGTGCATAAATTATAGGAAGCTAGATGCATGTACCCTTAAAGACAACTTCCCGCTTCCATTTATTGATTCGGTTTTGGAATGGGTAGTAGGTCATTTATTCTATTGTTTCCTTGATGGGTATTTTGGATATAAACAGATTTAGATTGACGTGGATGATCAGGAGAAAACAACTTTCACTTACCCCTTTGGAACTTTTGCCTATCGAAGGATGTCATTTGGGCTATGTAATGCCTTGGGTACCTTCCAATGATGTATGTTGGATATCCTTAGTTATATGGTAGAGAATATTGTGGAGGTGTTCATGGAAAAATTCTCTGTGTTTGGTGATTCTTTTGAGGGATGCTTGGAAAATGTGGAAAAGGTGTTAGTCCGATGTTAGGAGAGAAATATGATGCTTAATTGGGAGAAGTGTCATTTTGTGGTCACTTAGGATATTGTGTTGGGACACATAGTGTCAGAGCGGGGAACAGAGGTAGATAAATCCAAAGTCGAATTAATTTCAAATCACTCGACCCCTAAATGTGTAAAAGATGTCAGGCCTTTCCTTGTACATGCCAGCTTTTATTGACATTTCATAAAGGATTTCAGTGCTTTGTCCTAACCTTTATGCAACCTTTTGGCCAAGGATGTTTCTTTTGAGTGGTCGCAAGGTTGCAAGGCGGCATTTGAAAAGCTGAAAAATATGTTGATAACACCTCCAATTATGCAACCACCCAATTAAGAACTTTCATTTGAGCTTATGTGCGTTGCCAGTGACTATGCAATGTGAGTTGTGCTAGGCCAACGTTAGGACATGAAACCCCATTTCATCTAATATGCTAGTAAAACATTGAATGAAGCTCAGATGAATTACATGATTACTGAAAAAGAATTATGAGCTTCAATTTTTGCTCTTCATAAGTTTAGGTAACACATCATTGGTTCACCCATTATTTTTTATACTGATCGTACTATTTTGAAGTATTTGTTATCCAAGCAAGATGCAAAGCCAAGGCTTTTTAGGTGGATCCTCCTGTAGGAATTCAATTTGATTATTAAAGACAAGAAAGGATTTGAGAACATGGTGGCTGACCATTTGTCACGTCATGTTTTTAACAACACACCTAAGCACATTCCAATACTTGTAGTAATATGATTAGTCCCTAGTATGCTGACATAATTAATTTTCTTGTTACAGGGCAATTACTGGTGTATTAGAGTCCTCAAGAGAAAAGGAAATTTTTGGTAAAGTTAAAGAAGTTCTATTTTGATAATCCCTACTTATTCAAGTATTTCCCTGATCAGGCAATGAGAAGATGCGTGCTAAATGATGAATAACAACAAATCATTTTCTTTTTTCCATTTGGAGGCATGTGGAGGTCATTTCTCCTCCAAGAAACTTCAGCTAAGATCTTGCAGTGTGGCCTCTATTGGCCAACCCTTTTCAAAGATTGCTACCAATTTTGTAAGAGTTGGGAGCATTGCCAAAGGTTAGGCAGTGTGACTCATTAGAATAGAGTTGTTTGACTATTGGGGTATATGGGTCTCTTCCTTCTCTTTTTGATCATTTTTATATTTTACTGGCTTTGGATTATGTGTCTAAATGAGTAGAGGCTATCCCGACTAGAAGTAATGATCACGAGGTTATGATCAAATTTGTTAAAGAACACATTTTGTCTTGATTTAGGATGCCTACAGAAATTGTTAGTGATGGTGATTTACATTTTTGCAACCGCTCATTTGCTACTCTCATGCATAAATATGACATTACATATAAGGTCTCTATTGGCTACCATCCACAAACCAATGGTCAAAGCTGAGTTGGCGAATAGGTAGAATAAAAATATCTTAGAAAAAAATGGTTAAAACTAATCGGAAGAATTGGTCACTTTGGTTGATTGATGTTTTGTGGGCATATCAGATGGCATATATGTAAAACTTGAGAAAACTAAAGGCATTAATATTAGGGTAATATAGTAATTAAGCCATTTAAGTATGGGTTAAAAATCTAAAAATTTTGTATAACTCAGATTTCAAAACGGACCTCGTCGTTCGATTTGTCTCGCAAAATCGAGTTACCTAGCCAATTTTCATTAAATTCTCAGACAGTTGAATTTTTCACGTAAAACAAGGTAAAACAAGCAATCAAGTGATGCACAATTAAAATTCTAGCGCATGGGTTTTAGTCATGGGACCTATAATAAAATTAAAAGACTAATCAACTAATCTTATCCAAGTGGACAAGTGTCGCATTGCGATTGGCTCTGTAGGATTTCCAACCAATCAAAAGGTGACATGTGGTGCATTGTGAGCATAGTATGGGAATAGTATTTAAAGGGGAAAATCAGTTTTTTCCTCTATTCCTAGCCATTTTCATTGGAGAGAGAGAGAGAGAGAAAAACCAAAGTTGTTCATCTTCTCCACCTTCTTCCTTTCATAACTCAAGATCCAAGNAAAATCAGTTTTTTCCTCTATTCCTAGCCATTTTCATTGGAGAGAGAGAGAGAGAGAGAAAAACCAAAGTTGTTCATCTTCTCCACCTTCTTCCTTTCATAACTCAAGATCCAAGCATTGAAATTCAATCAACCATGAACAAAAGTTATTCTCCTTGATGAGGGCTACAAGATAACCCTAATTTCAAGCATTTTTCACTATTTTTGAAAATCAAGGGCTCTTGGGCTAGTGATATAAAGAGCTTGCTTGGGATGTTTTGAAGGGTTCACTTCATTGCTTATGCTTCAAGAGGTGGGGGTTCCCTTCTTTTTATAACAAGTGTAACCAGTGGATGTTTGAATGGAATGATGAGCATATTATGCCTAATTATATTTGATTTTGGTAGTTGAACATGTTAAATGTGAGTTGTATGAATGAGTATGCTATATGTTTATAGTTTATGCCTTATGGGTATTTGATAAAATGCCAAAGTATGTTGAAGTGCTTTATTTGAATTGATATTGCTTATAGCATACTTAATGATGATTATGTAATGTTATTATATGCCTCATGATATAATTAATATGTTAATGCTTATGAGATGTCACATGCTTACATGATATAATTAGCATTATGATGGAATAAATTTTAATTGTACATTACATTGCATTTGCACAGGTTGCACTACATTCATAGGCATTGGAATGAGTGTGAGTGTGTGTTGATGAACATATAATATTGCATATTTAACGGCCTCATTACATGCATTTTAACTCAACTTTGCATTTAATTACTTAGAGTTAGTTGAATTTATGAATAATGTGGAAATTTTGATGTTGCAGGTAATCATAGGATAAATGATGGCTTTCAGAACCCTGCAACTATGTGTGGATGAGTGGTGAAGAGATGGACACATTACATGAGGATTAGGAGGCTTTAAAGTGAAATAAATCAAGAAGATAGTGGTACTTGGTATCATAGGTACCGGTATCTAAGTCTACCAAAATTTTGGTACCGGCACCCGCACCCGCACCCGCACCCGCACCATTTGGTAGCATTACCTCGGTATTCTCCATTTTTGACCATGATCTACTTCGAATCTGAAAAAGTGAAAAACATGAAAGTTGTAGATCTGGAGGTCCTCTAACTTGTATCACAATTTCAGCTCAATCTCACAGTTGGATCAATAATTATGACAAATTTATGAAAACTGGTGCTGAGCTAGCATCCCCCGTACGACCTACCAGTAGAAGGAAACCAAAACCTACCAGTAGGTTTTGCCTATTGGATTAAAACCTACCCGTGGGTTTTGCTTTTGACCTACCGGTAGGTTTTACCCTTAAATGTCAGAACCTGCAACTCAGACTCTACCTATTTGGGGGACGCACCTCTGTTTCTCTCACACATCTCTTGACATATTCTACATACAAGCATGCCTCCCTACACCTAGGATTGGGCTTTGGAAGAAAAAAACATGGAAGAGGAAGAGAGAGGAAAAGGGAGGCATGGTGGGTTGCAGGCTAGGCTTGTCCTAGCCTGTGCAAGTGTCAAAATCACCTCCTATTGATGGGAAGTCTGTTCACACAGACCTAAGGAGCCATATGGACAAAAATGCAGAGGTCTCTTCAACATTTATTCAGCTTCACACAAGCTTTTGAAAAGAGGAGGCTACCTAAGCTTAGGAGTAGTGTAGAGAGAGAAGCTCCAAGGAAGAAGATGAAGTTTTAGAGAGAGAAAGTTAGATTTTTGTATTTTCTTCACCATTTCACTTGTAGTAAGTTGTATTTCACTGGTAATCTTCATTTCTGGTATTGTAATCTCTTTTATTTCAAGTGTGATCAAGTTTAATTCAATGTTCTTGCACTTTTATATTTTCAACTGGGTTTTGTCTTTAAGCTTTGCATTTTGGTATGAAATGAATTCTACTTTGTAGTTTACCTTCTACTAGCATTAATACAAGTTCTAAGCTTCATTTCATCTCTATTTTCAGTCCATTTCATCTACATGTCTCTTTATATTATGAATGATTTTACTTTAAACATGAGTAGCTAAGCTTTTTATTGGCTAATCCAAGGGGAACTTGCTCTTGGGTATGCTAAATCAACTCTTCTCCATTCTACCTCACACTGTAAAGTGCTAGGTTTAACTAGGTTGAGTGCAGACGTGGTTGTGAGCTCTTGATACACCGTAGACTTGTCACGGGGTATGCTTGAGCCTACACTCCACATTTGTCCCTCATTTTCTATGAATGAATCAAACACCTAGGCATCATTAGTTGAATGAATTGAGTTGATTTGGTATTCCCATTGGAATGACCCTTTCAGATTAACCAACCTTGTTTTTGTTACATTTTTAGCAAAAAACCACTCACTAAAACACAAAACTGAAATATTTTAAACTTTTCCATTTTTACAAAATCACCTTCACCACACTTGCCCATTCCTTCCCTGAGTAGACAACCTTAGAATACCCATTCCAAGTAAAACACGACAATTGCAAGTCTCTCTACGCTTGGGAAGACTTTTGCAAACACACACATTTTCGTTAACACACACATTTTTCCCATTTCTAGCATCGAAACTGAGGGAGAGTGACACTCACCTACACACATAAACCATATATATACATTGAGGGTTCCTGTTTAGAGATTAGGGTGAATGGAAACAAGCATGTGTGCATGGGTTGGGTCAATCACCACATGGTGAGTTGATTGGTGGGCTTGGGAAATTAGACAAACGTCTAATTGAGGTACACAAAATATTACATGGAAAATGTGTTGGGTATAGTAAGAAGAGATAGATTCTCACTCGCATGCAAGGCCTGGTTACTTTGTTTACACACTTACCCGGTGGTGGAATTACATAAAAGTGTGTCGGTGTACTCGAAATCAGAGGTGGGATGCCCTCGAATGTCATGTCAGTTTGGTAGCCTATTGGTGTGATGTCCAAAAATTACCTACACAAAAAAGACACAAATATCGATAAATGGTCATTGGATGCTTAGCATCAATGATGATTAGCCAGGCTACCTAAAGAGAGATTGCCCTCTCGGACAAGGATTACAGAGTTACGGGGCTTCTCAGACCCAATCATCAGTGGGGATTACAGACTTATTTCACTCCTCTCTACCCTACCTGGGGCCAGGGGAATCAGTATCAACCTTAGGGCACCGAGCAGGCTCTAGCTACTTCACTTGTGTGGACTCTGCAATTAGGCCAGATGGGCCAAGGCGTAGGCCAAGGCCAGGGACAGGGATTTCATTCGGAGACATCAGAGGCCTAGGGGTGATTTTTTGCCTTTGTAAAGCCCCAGAATCCATCTTGGATGACATTACTATCTAAAACCATTCACTTCATGAGAGCAACTAATAAAATCCATAAATAAAAAAAATTTCATATATAATACATAATATCTATAGTATCATCCACAAGAATATGTCAAACCATGACCATTACATCTAAAAATCAACCTTAATCTTGCAGCGGAATAAACAAATTATCATCCATACATTGTCTCAAAATGCATCCCCTAGTCTAGGATATAAACAGAACAACTCTAGACATCCCCCTTGGGATCCACGCTTCCATCCAATTGAACTTCCCAAGCTACCTGATAATCAACTTCAAGCTCTTCCTCTAGACCAAAATCTGAAATGTTGTTTGTAGGGGGTGAGCACTAAGCTCTGTAGGAAAATCATCTCAAGCTCAAACAAGGTTTGGAAAACCTATAAAACAGTTCGGTCTCACTTTATAAAATATCATATATAACTTTGGAATAAAATAGTGACAATTTATCAAATCTCAAGTTCACGCAGTAACAATAAATTAAATGAAGGGTAAAACCAATTTTCAAACAATAAACCATTTACAACAATTTTGTATCATTATCCCCAAGTGTATCTATATCTAAGATAAGAAGTAAGACTTCGCATGAATACAC
Organism: Ilex paraguariensis; assembly: GCA_963454935.2. NCBI lineage: Eukaryota > Viridiplantae > Streptophyta > Magnoliopsida > Aquifoliales > Aquifoliaceae > Ilex > Ilex paraguariensis. The sequence goes on along the minus strand of CAUOFW020008057.1, from coordinate 801,364 downwards.
ACATTGAAAATATCCTGGCCCACACACAAACCCAATCCTTGCAAGGATATACAACTTTAGGAAGGGCGTATACCGACACATCGACAAGGACAATCCAACCCAAGAATTGTATACTAACCCTCAACCTTGATACCCCCATGACTGAATAATGGTTTGGTCCTCGCAAGGCACCAACCCCCCTATGAGTGGTAAGGAACCTTCAAACTCACACGGAGTAAGAAACGCACCTACCCACTCTATGATACCAAGTTAATGACCACCCAAAAATGCTTGATGTTTTCCATTGTAGTATGCTAATCTCCTAACATCGTCCCTCAATGTGTATGGTTTATAGGAATGGGGGAATGTCACTCTGCCTCTGAATGATGGGGGAAAAGGAGTAACGGAATGGTGGAATATGAAATGTACAAAATGTGTGGAATGTTGTGAACAAAAGTGCTTCCCAAGCACAAGGAATCTTTTGAGTGCCGTGTTTTACTTGGAAAAGTATTCCAAGGTCGTCTCCTCAGAGAAGGAAAGTTCAAGTGTGTGAAGGTGATTTTGTTGTGAAAAAGGAAAGTGTAAAATCTTTTGAGTTTTTGAGTTTGGTGAGTTGTGTTCTTGATGAAAATGGAATAAAACAAGTGTTGGCTAATCCAAATAGGTCATTCCAATGGGAATCCCAACTCAACTCGAAACCTTCATCCAATGGTGCATAGATGAACGATTGATTCGTGAGAAGCTAGGGACAAGATGGTAAGGATCCAAGCATAAACCGTGACTAGGTCTACAGAATATCAAAGACTCACAACCCCATCCATTCTCAACCCAGTCAAACCGAACCATCATACACCGAGAGGAGGANGGTCATTCCAATGGGAATCCCAACTCAACTCGAAACCTTCATCCAATGGTGCATAGATGAACGATTGATTCGTGAGAAGCTAGGGACAAGATGGTAAGGATCCAAGCATAAACCGTGACCAGGTCTACAGAATATCAAAGACTCACAACCCCATCCATTCTCAACCCAGTCAAACCGAACCATCATACACCGAGAGGAGGAAGGCAAACCCAAGAGGAGGTCTTCCTTGGATTAACCAACTAAAACTCTAGTTACACATGCTTAAGTTAAGACAATAATGTAAATGAAAGACATAATGAAGAAATAAAGCATGGAACTTAACTTAATGCAGGAAAACTTGAACTATAAAGAAAGAAATACAATACCCATTTTAAAGCATGAAAATGAAGAACTTGGAAGCATTAATGGTAGAAACTAGAACATATAACTAAACTTGCAAAGCACTTGAAATAAATGACATTAAAAGTAAATATTGAAGCTTACAAGAGTCTTACAATAAATTACAAGAGAAAGGATGGAGAAAAATGTAAAAATCTAAGTTTTATATCTACTATTCATCATCTTCTTCATTGGACTTTTCTAAGCTTAGGTAGCCACCCCCCAAATCTTGTGTAAATGCTGAATATATGTTGAAGAGCCTCTGCATTTTCATCCATAGGGTCCTCTAGCATGAGTGTGTAGGCCTCCCATCAATGAGAGGTGAGTTGATAGCTTGCACAGGCTAGGAACAGCCTACCCAGCAAGTCTCCAAGCTCATCCCTTTCTCTCTCATCTACATTAATGCATTTGCCTTCAAAGTCTTCAACTAGGGTATAGGAGGCATGTAAATGCGTAAGGGAAGTCAGGGGACAAGTGGGAGAATCAATGGTGGGACCCCCAAGCAAGTGGAGCATGATTTGCAAGCATTTTGGGTTATTCAGTAGATAGTACCGATACCCCAAACTCTAGGTTTCGTTGAATCATCATAATGTTTGATCCAACTGTCCNTCCCTTTCTCTCTCATCTACATTAATGCATTTGCCTTCAAAGTCTTCAACTAGGGTATAGGAGGCATGTAAATGCGTAAGGGAAGTCAGGGGACAAGTGGGGAATCAATGGTGGGACCCCCAAGCAAGTGGAGCATGATTTGCAAGCATTTTGGGTTATTCAACAGATAGTACCGATACCCCAAACTCTAGGTTTCGTTGAATCATCATAATGTTTGATCCAACTGTCTGATTGAGCTGCAATTTTGACACAATACAGAAGACATCCAGATCTACAACTCTTAGGTTTTGCACGATTTCAGATTCGAAGCGGATCATGGTCAAAAAGGAGGAAAACTGAGGTACTACTACAAAATGGTGTGGGTGTTGATGCCTATGTTACCAAACACCAATACCTCCTTGATTTCTTTCACTTTTAAGCCTCCAAATCCTCATGTAATGTGTTCATATCTGCACCACACATCCACACATAGTTGCAAGGTTCTAAAATCCATCATTTATGCTATAATTATGTGCAACATCAAAAATTCAACATTATTGACAACTTTGGCTAACTCTAAGTACTTAAACGCAAAAGTTGAGTTAAAATGTATGTAATGAGGCCTTCAAATATGCAATATTATGTGCTCATCACACCCCCAACTTAAGTTTTGCTAGTCCCTAGCAAACAAAATGTAAAAATCAAGAAAATAAAATAAACATATATTAATTCCGCAATTGTATTTAGCATATGCAGCAAGCCTTTAAACCCCTAAGTGATCCCTAGTGGACGAGTTTTGTCTCATGAAGGTTTCCAGTGAAGGTACCTACAAACTTCTTTACTAGTATCCAATATTTAAAGCATATTCTCTCATCCTAAATAGTGTTGGAATGTCAAAAACAATATATTTGTTCAACACACCCGAACTAATCACACATGAAACAGATCATAGTCTTAAATGCTATTCTAGAGTATCCACATACACATCCTTTCAAAACTCGTGTGTGTGTGAAATGAATATTTAATTTAAGCATTTACTCAACGGAATCCACATTCACTTAGCTATCCAAATTTAGCTTTGATGCAAAAACTCACCAAGGGTTTCTCTCAACAATAAATCACACTATGATTATCCTGGCATGCTCTCCATGTCTATATGTGAGATAGAATATTATGCACAAACCGAAGTATGCTCACATATAATCCAAAAATGAAGTATGCATAAAACTAAAACAACCTTGGCATAATCTCATGAAAGGAATGCTAGGGCATTAGATAGCAAAATCAACTTCACTTTTTTCTTTAAAAGTATGCATCCCCCATGCTTATCTACATCATTTAGGACTTTCATATGTTGTAATGAGGCCTTGGGGTGATATCTAGGTAAATGAACAAAGGATATAGGATAACAAGGAGGGTTTTTCCGAGTGCATGACATTTATTTCAAAAAGACCTCCATTTCTATGGAATTTTTAGTCAACACCATTACTTCACTCTTTATTTCTTTGTCTCTCTTTTCCTTAACATTTTCCTTTTTGTTTTTTCCCTCTTTTCTTATTTTCACCCCTTTTTCTCCTTTTTTTGCCAATTTTTTTTTTCGTTCAACTCTTTGAATTCAACTTCATTCATTCCTTTTGTTGAGTTTCTGCCATACTTCCTTCACTTTTATGATCATTCATACTTAGCTCTAGGAACAACCAAGGTGAGGTAGATTGATATCATTTTGCATTGGCTTGGTCAAATTTGTGGCATAGAAATGAATTTCAAATAAGGCTCAAACATGGCACTAGGGATATAATTTCACAAGAAAAAAGCTAAGGTTCAAAGTATTTCAAAGATGGCCTAAGGTCATTTCCAAATAAGCATGGGAGAGCACATTGCATTTCAAGACAAAATCAATCAACTACTCAAATGCACCTAACCAAAACAAGCATAATGAGATTATTGAACAAATTTGGAATTTGAAAATTTTTTCCTTAAGTAAATGTAAGTTTCTTCCAAACAAGGATTGACATTAAAGCTCACATTTTCCTTAAGTAAATGTAAGTTTCCTTCCAAATCCACGATATGCATTGTATCCAATTGACACTTTCTTAACATTGACACATGGAACACGTCATGTACCCTTGACAACTGGGTTGNATATGTTGTAATGAGGCCTTGGGGTGATATCTAGGTAAATGAACAAAGGATATAGGATAACAAGGAGGGTTTTTCCGAGTGCATGACATTTATTTCAAAAAGACCTCCATTTCTATGGAATTTTTAGTCAACACCATTACTTCACTCTTTATTTCTTTGTCTCTCTTTTCCTTAACATTTTCCTTTTTGTTTTTTCCCTCTTTTCTTATTTTCACCCCTTTTTCTCCTTTTTTTGCCAATTTTTTTTTTCGTTCAACTCTTTGAATTCAACTTCATTCATTCCTTTTGTTGAGTTTCTGCCATACTTCCTTCACTTTTATGATCATTCATACTTAGCTCTAGGAACAACCAAGGTGAGGTAGATTGATATCATTTTGCATTGGCTTGGTCAAATTTGTGGCATAGAAATGAATTTCAAATAAGGCTCAAACATGGCACTAGGGATATAATTTCACAAGAAAAAAGCTAAGGTTCAAAGTATTTCAAAGATGGCCTAAGGTCATTTCCAAATAAGCATGGGAGAGCACATTGCATTTCAAGACAAAATCAATCAACTACTCAAATGCACCTAACCAAAACAAGCATAATGAGATTATTGAACAAATTTGGAATTTGAAAATTTTTTCCTTAAGTAAATGTAAGTTTCTTCCAAACAAGGATTGACATTAAAGCTCACATTTTCCTTAAGTAAATGTAAGTTTCCTTCCAAATCCACGATATGCATTGTATCCAATTGACACTTTCTTAACATTGACACATGGAACACGTCATGTACCCTTGACAACTGGGTTGGTAATCTAAGTTGATACGCCACTTTGTCTATAGCTTTGATCACTTCAAATGGTCTGGTATATCTTGGGGCTAATTTCCCCTATTTGCCAAATCTAAACACTCCCTTCATANTGGTAATCTAAGTTGATACGCCACTTTGTCTATAGCTTTGATCACTTCAAATGGTCTAGTATATCTTGGGGCTAATTTCCCCTATTTGCCAAATCTAAACACTCCCTTCATGNCCTCCATTTCTATGGAATTTTTAGTCAACACCATTACTTCACTCTTTATTTCTTTGTCTCTCTTTTCCTTAACATTTTCCTTTTTGTTTTTTCCCTCTTTTCTTATTTTCACCCCTTTTTCTCCTTTTTTTGCCAATTTTTTTTTTCGTTCAACTCTTTGAATTCAACTTCATTCATTCCTTTTGTTGAGTTTCTGCCATACTTCCTTCACTTTTATGATCATTCATACTTAGCTCTAGGAACAACCAAGGTGAGGTAGATTGATATCATTTTGCATTGGCTTGGTCAAATTTGTGGCATAGAAATGAATTTCAAATAAGGCTCAAACATGGCACTAGGGATATAATTTCACAAGGAAAAAGCTAAGGTTCAAAGTATTTCAAAGATGGCCTAAGGTCATTTCCAAATAAGCATGGGAGAGCACATTGCATTTCAAGACAAAATCAATCAACTACTCAAATGCACCTAACCAAAACAAGCATAATGAGATTATTGAACAAATTTGGAATTTGAAAATTTTTTCCTTAAGTAAATGTAAGTTTCTTCCAAACAAGGATTGACATTAAAGCTCACATTTTCCTTAAGTAAATGTAAGTTTCCTTCCAAATCCACGATATGCATTGTATCCAATTGACACTTTCTTAACATTGACACATGGAACACGTCATGTACCCTTGACAACTGGGTTGGTAATCTAAGTTGATACGCCACTTTGTCTATAGCTTTGATCACTTCAAATGGTCTAGTATATCTTGGGGCTAATTTCCCCTATTTGCCAAATCTAAACACTCCCTTCATGGGTAACACCTTGAGAAACACATAGTCCCCCTCTTGGAATTCCAATGATCTTATTCTTCTATCCGTATAACCTTTCTATCTACTTTGTGTCGTGTGTAGTGTTTCCCTAATTAGTTGAATTTTCTTAGTAGCCTCCCGAACAATTTCAGGCCCAAATAAACTANTTCACTCTTTATTTCTTTGTCTCTCTTTTCCTTAACATTTTCCTTTTTGTTTTTTCCTCTTTTCTTATTTTCACCCCTTTTTCTCCTTTTTTTGCAATTTTTTTTTTCGTTCAACTCTTTGAATTCAACTTCATTCATTCCTTTTGTTGAGTTTCTGCCATACTTCCTTCACTTTTATGATCATTCATACTTAGCTCTAGGAACAACCAAGGTGAGGTAGATTGNTGGTGAGTCTATCTACAATGACCCACACAACATTATGCCTTTGCGACGTCCATGGAAAACCAGACACGAAATCCATGGTGATGTGATCCCACTTCCACTCTGGGATAGGTAAGGAATATAGTAATCTTTTGGGTTTTTGATGCTCCACCTTCACCTACTAACACACCATGCACTTTGGAACGTACTTAACCACGTCTTGTTTCATCCCTTTCCACCAATATTGATTCTTCATGTCTCTATACATCTTAGTATTACCCGAATGTATGGAGAATTTTGAACGATGACACTCCCCCAACACTTCTTCCCTTACTTGATCATTGTTTGGTATACATAGTCCTCTACGAAACTGTAATTCATCATCATGTATAGACTAGTTCNCCAAAACAAGCATAATGAGATTATTGAACAAATTTGGAATTTGAAAATTTTTTCCTTAAGTAAATGTAAGTTTCTTCCAAACAAGGATTGACATTAAAGCTCACATTTTCCTTAAGTAAATGTAAGTTTCCTTCCAAATCCACGATATGCATTGTATCCAATTGACACTTTCTTAACATTGACACATGGAACACGTCATGTACCCTTGACAACTGGGTTGGTAATCTAAGTTGATACGCCACTTTGTCTATAGCTTTGATCACTTCAAATGGTCTGGTATATCTTGGGGCTAATTTCCCCTATTTGCCAAATCTAAACACTCCCTTCATAGGTAACACCTTGAGAAACACATAGTCCCCCTCTTGGAATTCCAATGATCTTATTCTTCTATCCGTATAACCTTTCTATCTACTTTGTGTCGTGTGTAGTGTTTCCCTAATTAGTTGAATTTTCTTAGTAGCCTCCCGAACAATTTCAGGCCCAAATAAACTACTCTCTAGCTTCTAACCAACAAGTCGGGGACCTACATGGTCTTCCATACAATGCCTCATAAGGTGCCATGCCAATGCTAGATTGAAAACTATTGTTATATACAAATTCCACTAGCGGCAAATGACTAGTCTAACTTCCCTTGAAGTCCAACATGCAAGCTCGTAACATGTCCTCCAAAATTTGTATCACCCTCCCAGATTGGCCATTCATTTGAGGATGAAAGGCGGTGCTAAAGTGCAACTCTGTCCCTATAGCTCGTTGTAGACTTTGTCAAAATTGCGCCACAAAACGAGAATCACAATCCGACACAATAGAGATTGGAACTCCATGTAATTTAACAATCTCGTGAATATAAAGCTTGCTCAAGGTTTCTAAAGCGTCAATGGTCTTTATACTCAAGAAATGAGCGGATTTGGTGAGTCTATCTACAATGACCCACACAACATTATGCCTTTGCGACGTCCATGGAAAACCAGACACGAAATCCATGGTGATGTGATCCCACTTCCACTCTGGGATAGGTAAGGAATATAGTAATCTTTTGGGTTTTTGATGCTCCACCTTCACCTACTAACACACCATGCACTTTGGAACGTACTTAACCACGTCTTGTTTCATCCCTTTCCACCAATATTGATTCTTCATGTCTCTATACATCTTAGTATTACCCGAATGTATGGAGATTTTTGAACGATGACACTCCCCCAACACTTCTTCCCTTACTTGGTCATTGTTTGGTATACATAGTCCTCTACGAAACTGTAATTCATCATCATGTATAGACTAGTTTTTAACAACCTCATTCCTCTCCAACCTACCCCGAATAGTTCCCAACTCTATATCTAATCGTTGCAACTCTACAATCCTTTTTCAGAGAATTGGTTGAGCCACAAGATTAAATAAGCATGGTCGATCCTCCTATCTATCCACTAATGTATCAAATTCCTCCAAAGCATCAATCATCTTCCACCTATTAATAGCAAGAACAACATTGATTTCACCTCGAGACTTTCTGCTAAGTGCATCTACTACTACATTAGCCTTCCCCGGATGGTAGTTGAGTGTGAAGTCGTAATCTTCTAGATATTCAATCCACCTTCTTTGCCAAAGATTTAAGTCTTTATATGTGAATATATACTTGAGGCTCTTATGATCAGAAAACACTTGAAACTTTTCTCCATACAGGTAACACCTCCACAACTTAAGAGCAAAAACCACAGTAGCATGCTCCAAGTCGTGAGTGGGATATTTCTGCTCATGAATTTTTAGTTATCTCAAGCCATAAGCAACTACCTTACCTCCCTATATGAGTATGCATCCTGAGCCTCGTAACGAAGCATCGGTGTAAACATCGTATCCTTCTCCACTACTCAGAATAATGAGGACAGGAGCTGTTGTCAACCTTTTCTTCATGGTGCTAAAGGCTAGTTCATAATCTTGAGTCCACAAGAATCTTTCCCTCTTCTTCGTAAGGCGAGTCATTGGCATCACTAGTTTTGAGAACCCTTCCATAAACCTGAGGTAACAGCCGGCTAATCCCAGAAAACTACGTACTTCGATCACATTCCTTGGTGGTTCCCATATCATCACAACTTCAATCTTTGTGGGGTCAACAACTACATCCTATTTTGACACAACTGGCCAAGGAATTTCACTTCCTTCATCCATAACTCATATTGTATCATCTTAGCATATAATTTATGCTCTCTCAACTTTTGAAGCACTACCGAAAGATGGTGTTCTGTGAATAGATTAATATGTCATCAATAAACGCAATGACAAATTGATATAGATACAACCAGAATACCCTGTGCATCAAATCCATAAAGGTGGCAAGAGCATTAGTCAGTCTGAACGATATTACAGTATATTCGAAATGACCATACTTGGAACAAAAAGTTATCTTAGGAATATCCTCCTCCTTGATCCTCAGTTGATGATACCCTATGTGAAGATCAATCATGGAGTAATACTTAGAACCCCTCAGTTGATCGAATAAATCATCAATGCGTGGCAATGGGTATTTATTCTTCACTATCAATAGATTCAACCTTTGGTAGTTCGTGCATAACTGAAGTGTTTCATCATGCTTCTTCACAAAGAGGATCGAGGCTCCCCAAGATGAAGTGCATAAATAGATAAACCCAATAGCCAATAGTTGTTCTAACTTCTTCCTTAGCTCCTTTAACTCTAAAGGTGCCATTTTATAGGCAGCAATGGATATGGGTTCGATTTTCGGATATAAATCAATTGTAAACTCAATCTCTCTCTGTGGGGATAAACCAAGTAGTTCATCTGGGAAGACATCCATAAAATTTGACACTATCAACACCACGTTTGAATGAGATTTATCCCAATCATCTCTCATTAAGCAAGATAAGAAACTCAAATTGCTCCCCCGCCTTAGCTTTCAAGAATATATTACCCGTAGTGGAAAATGGGTGGAAAGAATTTTGATCATTAATGAAACTGAAAAATACCCCTCTCGGTAATTGAAATAAAATATGTTTATGAAAATAATTCATTACCGCATGGAAAGTGGACAAAAAGTTCATTCCAAAATATTATGTCATAACCCTTCATGTCTAATGCAATCAAGTCTACAATCAATTCTTGCTCCATAATTCGATGCACACAACCTCTACACACCCTCCTAGCATCCAACCATTCTCCCATAGGCATGTCAATACTCAAGGCATGTTCTAGATTCTCAAGTTCTAATCCCAATTTAATAGCATATGTAGTGCGTATGAAGGAATGAGTACCACCAGGATCAAATAAAATACGTGCCCAAGAGTTATAGAGAAGAATAATACCTTCCACAACTGCATTGAAAACGTCTTCCTCTGGTTGGGTCAAAGTAAAAACTCTTCCTTGATTGGTACTGCCTGGGGCTATAGCTCCTAACGGTTTTTACTGTAGTGACTTTTGTAGTGGTGGCTTAGTTGCATTTACTTGTGTGGCCGTTTGGGTATTTTCTTGGGGTGACCAAATTAGACAATGATTCCAAATATGCCCCAAACCTCCACATGCAAAGCAGGCTTATGGGTCTACTCCTACTTTCTCCGATAAGCCTCCAACTCTTCGAGCTATCTGAAATCTCTATCCAATTGCCTAGTCTGGGCAACAGTGTGGTGTCACCCTCTACACTCCACTACTACTAGCACCGATCCTGATTGGACCTCCCCTCCTGAAGTTCTGTCATCTTTGGTTGTCCTCTCTGTCTCTCTCCACCAATGCAACTCTATCAACAAGATCCCCATAGTCCCGGATCTTGTGAGTCACAAGCTTCTCCCTGATGATAGGCCTCAAGCCCTACTCGAATCATTTAGCCCTCTTGGCCACAGTAGATATGAACTCCATGGCATAATGAGATAGATCATCAAACTTTCTCTCATAATCCACCACCGTCATGCTACCCTGTCTTATAGTTAGGAAATTGGCACTCATTTTGTCCCTGACCAATTTAAAAAAATACTTGTCCTGGAAGATCTGATCAATATCCTCCCAAGTAAAAGCATCAATGTTCTTCCTTCTTTTCACTGAATCACACCAATGATCTACCTCCCATTCTAGTAGATATGTAGCTAGGATGACCCGTAGATCCTCGATAACTCCCATGCTATCACACATTTTCTTCACCCGACAAACTCACTTATCCATCTCCAAAGGGTGAGAGCTTCCTTAGAAAGTAGATGGTCATTGCCTCAAATTCTTTAAGAACTATTATCCTTCTATTCTCGTCCTCGTTGACTAGTATAGGAACTAATGGTTGAAATCCCCCATTGTTTTTGTTGTTTCCATTCTGGCGTTGTACCAGAGTGATTAGCTCCCTTAGGCATTGATAAATGACATTCATGGCATCGGGAGGTGGTGGGTTTGCTTGACCTCCACGCCCACGCCCACGCCCACGTCCATGTCCATGTCCACCGTCTATCCTACACATCAATTTACAATTTAATTTCCTCGATGTACTAGACATCCTAATTATCACTTTAATCCCAAAGCATAAGGCTTGTATAAGGTTTAAATCAACAATTCATTCGACTTAGTCCTACTTCTCTAGCGGTAATCCATAACCAACAGCTCCCATGTAAGATCTAATTCCTAGGTTCTGATACCATACTTGTAATGCTCCAAAATCCACTTTGGACGACATTACTATCTAAAATCATTCACATCATGAGAGCAACTAATAAAATTCATAAATAAAGAAAATTTCATTTATCATACATAATATCTACAATATCATCCAAAAGAATATGTCAAATCATGGTCATTACATCTAAAATTCAACCTTAATCTTGCAGCGGAATAAACAAAATATCATTCATATATTGTCTCAAAATGCATCCCCTAGTGTAGGATATAAAAAGAGCAACTCTAAACATCCCTCTTGGGTTCCACGCTTGCATCCAATTGAGCTTCCCAAGCTACCTGCTCATCAACTCTGAGCTCTTCCTCTAGACCAAAATCTAAAATAATATTTGTAGGGGCTAAGCACTAGGCTCTATAGGAAAATCCTCCCAAGCTCGAACAAGGTTTGAAAAATATATAAAATAGTTTAATATCACTTTACAAAATATCATATATAACTTTGTAATAAAACAGTAACAATTTATCAGATCTCAAGTTCACGTAGTAACAATAAATTAAATAAAGAGTAAAACCAATTTCCTAACAATAAACCATTTTCAAAAATTTTGTGTCATTATCCCCAATTTTATCTATATCTTAGGTAGGAAGTAAGATTTTGCACGAATACACACATTAAGAATATCCTGGCCCACACACACCCAATCCTTGCAAGGATATACAACTTTAGGAGGGGCATATACTGATGCATCGGTAGGGACGATCCAACCAAGGAGTAGGATACAAACCCTCAGCCTCGATACCACGTGAGTGAATAGTGGTTTGGTCCACACAAGCCACGAACCCCACTATGAGTGGTAGGGAGCCTTCAAACCCACAGAGAGTAAGAAACACATCTACCCACTCTACGATACCTAGTCAACGACCACCCATGTTCATCCAAACATCCACACAAGAGATACAATACCAACCAATATCTCAAATCACAAGTAAATAAAAAAAACCCCAATTCCATAGGTATTTTTCCAATGGAGCAATTCAAGAAAATATAAAAGAGATCATCAAACTTATATTTTTATTGTTCAACCTAAACACTAGAGTATTTAAATCAAGAATAATGGAATATCAAGGGTAAGAATCTATACTCTTGAAAAACTAGAGTTTTGATGTCAAGAACAAGGATTTTATGGCTACCAAGCCATAACTTCATTCAAAACATGGTAAGGTTTGCAAGAACATAAAGAAACAAGGATTTCATAACATATATCTAAGATTTAGAGTTAAACTAGAAGATTTGATCCACATCAATGCGAAAATCACCCTTGATCTTGTGTCTCTGCCCCTATTTTTTCCTCTCTATTACTCTCTGTGGTTAGAAATGTTGAAATAAGACTATAGGAGGCGGCCTTATGTATTTATAGTGGGATAAAAAGTCCCCTATGCACAAATCTGAAACTTCAAATCGTAACTCATGTTCGAACGTCATTTTGGCATTTGAACGTCGGTAGTGCAAATTATTGCCTCACGTTCGAATGTCATTTTGCGTTCAAACGTCATGTGTTCAATTTGCTACCTTATGTTCGAACNCGAACGTCATTTTGGCATTTGAACGTCGGTAGTGCAAATTATTGCCTCACGTTCGAACGTCATTTTGCGTTCAAACGTCATGTGTTCAATTTGCTACCTTATGTTCGAATGTCATTTGGTGTTTGAACGTTACTTGCTCCCAGTTTTTTTGCTCTTCCATTAGAGCTTTATCAAACACAAAGAACTGGGACTGACTGTCATTCGAACGGATCCTCACGTTTGAACGTCATCCCATTTTCAACTGAACTTCCAACGAAGTTTTGGCCCATTTACTGGTCGATTTGGAAAATTTTTGTGAAATACTCTTTTGTTGCCCTAGAAGTCTAGTTTATACTCTAAAATTTTAGACCAAATGAAAATCAGGGTAAAAATTTATGGTCCAAAGACTAAGGCAATGTCAAAATTATTTCTACCCAAGTTCTATCTAAAATGTGTTTTAACTCTAGAATACTTTCTCACTTCTAATACACCCCATAATAACTCTCCCAATATTTCTCGATCTTTCTGATTCAATCAAAATCTTATTTTGACCTAAAAATATTTTGAACTTACCTAACAACCACTCCCAAGCTTAAACACCTTTGAAATTTAAACTTCACAATCAAGTCATCCCCCAAGTATTTATTTCTACTGTTATAATCTATATGGTTCATTCTTACGTCATTCCATATATTAGAATTACTAAACAATTATATTACTATATTAATATAAACATGTGGGGGTTTATAGTCTTCATTTCTCAAACTGAACTGGTGGATTCGTTNATTAGAATTACTAAACAATTATATTACTATATTAATATAAACATGTGGGGGTTTACAGCCTTCATTTCTCAGACTGAACTGGTGGATTCGTCGGTAATTTAGGATAAATTTCTACTCTCTCATTTATGGGCACGAGTGTTATTTGATTCGAGTGCATCTCATTTGTTTGTCTCTACATCTTGTTTGAAAGATTTGAGCTTAGAGGTTGAAATCTTAGAGGAATCATTGTATGTAAATTCTCCACTAGGAGCNACTGAACTGGTGGATTCGTTGGTAATTTAGGATAAATTTCTACTCTCTCATTTATGGGCACGAGTGTTATTTGATTCGAGTGCATCTCATTTGTTTGTCTCTACATCTTGTTTGAAAGATTTGAGCTTAGAGGTTGAAATCTTAGAGGAATCATTGTATGTAAATTCTCCACTAGGAGCTAGGGTTTGTATTGATAAATTATGTTAGAGTTGTGAGTTAGAGATCTCAAGGATTCAACATATAATGGACCTTAGGGTCATGGATATGTTGGAGTTTGACATCATCCTTGGAATGGATAGGTTAATGGCACATTAGGTGGTTATTGATTGTGATCGAAAATGAGTCACTGCCAAATCTTCAGAGGGAAATTTTTTCAAGTTTCAGGGTTAAAAGCACAATGCTTTAACCCAAAGCCATATATGACTCCTGTTGGCATGGGCAGCTGATGGGTTGGCTTGCAAGCTTTACCTTTTAGGATGAGGCGAGACTGGAATTGGGTCTACCTCGGGTTATTTGTGAGTTTGCGGATATCTTTCTAGAAGAGTTACCGAGATTGCCTTCACATTAGGATGTTGACTTCTATATTGAGTCACAACCCGTTGTATCCCCTATCTTTGTGGCACCACATAGGATGGCACCAACAGAGTTTCAAGAACTCAAAGTCCAATTGCAAGAGTTGTTGGACAAGAGTTTTAATAGACCAAATACCTCACATTGGGGATGTGTGGTACAAGTAGCCAATAAGAAAGATGGGGCCCTTAGACTTTATATAGACTATCAGCAGTTGAATTAGGGAACCATAAAGAACAAGTACTTGTTTCCACAGATAGAAAACCTTTTGGACCAATTAAGAGGGGCTTGGGTCAATTATAAGATAGGATTGCCGATCGTGTACCATTATTTGAAGGTACAGGAAGTCAACATTCATAAGACAACATTTAGGACTCGATATGGCCACTTTGAGTTCATGGTTATGCCATTGGGGTTGATTAATGCTCTAACTGCATTCATGGATCTCATGCACAAAGTATTCAAATCCTATCTTGATCAATATGTAATGGTATTTGTAGAAGACATTCGTGCGTACTCTAGTACAGAGAAAGAACATGACAAACATCTAATTGAGTTGTATGGAATATTACATTGAAAATGTGTTGCGTATGGCAAGAAGAGATGGATTTTTCCTTGAGTGCAAGGTTCGGTTACTTGGTTTACACACTTACCTAGCAGTGAAATTCCAAAAAAGTATGTCGGTGTACTTAGAACCAGAGGTGGGATGCCATCGAATGTCATGTCAGTTTGGTATTCATTGGTGTGATGTCCATAAATTATATACCCAAGAAAGACACAAGTATTGATAAATGGTTATTGGATGCGTAGCATCAATGGTGAGGGCTTGGAATATCCGGTTCATGTCGTGGCATTGTATCATGTGTTTACATGGCAACCTGGTAGGGGGTTTGGTGTTGGGTATGCATTCATGTCGCATTATTCATATTTGGTTTGCAATGCAGCATTCATGTGTTATTTGAGATACATGCTTGGTGTGTTTGATGCACATTCATGTCAAATGCATTGGGATTGGGAGGTATTCTCTATAGGAGATATCCTACTGGGCTTCAAGTCACCCCTTTATGGGAACGTTTTTAGGTATTGGATGAGATTCAGCAGAAGGCCCTCCTATGGACCTGCTTTGAGGACAAAGCCAGGCTGTGGCTCTCATTATGGATTTTGTGGTCCCTTGTGTACATCTATATTTTGGCTTTTTATAAATCTAAGTACAAAACTTGTATTTTGTTAAAGGCTTATAATGGGACTTTATGCATGGACATATATTCTTTTAATGAATGGATGTTGTATAACGATGGTTGTGGATGAATGATTAATATTTAATACTTAGACATTGGGATGTTGTACCTTGGAATGATCAGGTGGGTGTTGTATGCTCATGTTGTGCATTGGGTAGAGCTCCCCGTACAAAGGTGACTCCGCTTGGGTTTTGTTGGAAAAGGACCCCTAGATTTTGAGGTGTGACAATATAAGAAAATTTTAGGTATGTCTCCCTATCGATTGGTCTATGACAGAGCATGTCACTAGCTAGTTGAGGTGGAGCATCGTGCTAATTGTGCCATCTAGACCTTTAATTTCAATTTGGGTCTAGCTAGTAGTCAAAGAAAATTTGAATTGAATGAGTTAAAGGAAATCCATAGACCTATATTCATAAGGAAGGAACCAAGGATTTTCATGATTAATTGATTTTGAGAAAGAAATTTTAGCGGAGACAAAACGTACTCTTATACAACTCTTGAATTCACCTATTTCCCTGAAAACTTCGCTCCCCTTGGTGATCCGTATGGTCTACCCTCATGGTGTAGTAGAGGTTGAAAAACCTAAGAATGGTCAGACTTTTAAGGTTAATCGCCAACAACTGAAGCCATTCCTAGACGGTTTCTTAATAGATGAGACTATAGAGGAGGTTGATGATCCAATATATTAGGACCATTGATCCTATATATCGGGACCATCCATCTTTATAATGAACAACCCGTTTATAATATAGTATATTAGTTAAACAACTTCTTTTTTTTTAGATGGTCTTATCATTTTCTTTTATGCTTATTTGTTCTTTTGTTATTTTGTAGTTAGTTTTGTTTAGGAGGTACGCTCAGGTGTTCTCTTTTCCTTCTCTTTTTTATTTATCATTGCATTCTCTTTGTTGCATTGAGAAAAATGCAAATTTTAAGTCGGGCAATGGGGGTTACACTATGTTTTTGCTCCTATTTCTGTTTATTTTATTATTTTTTATAGTTTAGTGGAAAAAGTTTAAAATGTTTGAAAAAAATATGTCTATGTGGATGATATTTGTTGTTTTTAAGAGCTGTGGGGTTGTAGATTTGCTACTTGATATTAAGATTGGTTGCATGTTGTACTTTATAGGCTTGTAGTATGTGCTTGAATATTATAGTGATATTTTTATTGGAAACTCAAACTTTGTTCACAATGAACATGTAACTCTGTTGAGATTTATGAGATTAGATTCATGTTTCGAAAAAGCTTGACATCCATTGTAGAGATACATTTATAAACCACGTGAGTATTGTGCTTATCATGGTTGGAGGGGTATAATACATTTACTTTTACGATATTCTTTTCAAATCCATTGTTTTTTAACAATCTCATTATTCTAGCTTTGGTGAAGGGCATATAAGTAATTAGTTGGTTATATCTCAATAAAGAGCAACACTTCTCCATACTTTAGAAGATGATCTTAGGTTGTCTTTGAATTCTATTTGAGCCATAAGCCTATTCTTTCATTGCATTATCTCTAGTATCCGTGATTGAGCAATGGTGAGTTTTCATTTCTTTACCTCAATTAATAACCAAGCTGAGTATATCTATACTACTTAAAAAAGTATCTTAGCATGAAAAACTTTTAATTTTATATTTTATCCCTAATTAATTTTCTATATCCAATCATAACCTAATCTCTTATCTTATTTGATCTTACACAATGAAAATTTAATACATCATTGGTATACATTACTCTACGGAAAAGTTAATAGACACTTTTACTCAAGTATCATCTCTTTTTCTTCCCCACATAATGAAATTATATGCAATTATCATTTAAGGCAATAAAAGCATGATAAATATGATGTCATTGCAAAAAAAAAAAAAGTTACTAGAAGTTATAAAAGCTCAATGCAAGAGAAGGAACACAAAAAGTCATAGACTCCAAATGTTCCATGAATTGCGAAGGGCATATCCCAAGTATAAATTCATCCCACCCTCAATCAATCCGCATGCATATGAATATTTCTTCATGTATTTACAATTAATGATTGCTCTATCTCTCCAATAAATATTCAATGAATTGCGAAAGGCATATGCCAAGTATAAATTCATCCCACCCTCAATCCATCCTTGACCATACACTTGTTTCTTCTTGTATTGTACACTTAATAATTGCTCTATCTCTCCATTTTCTTCTCACTAACCTTTTAAGTTTTCAATACATGCATTAAACATTGCTACTGCAAGGAGAATAATATACTATAGTTATAACAATCATGACTATGTATGAATTACTTTAAGGAAAATAATAAAGCCAATTATTGATTGTATGATTTTTAATAGTTTAGAATTCTAACAATCAAAACTCCCTATCTTCATAGGCATCCATTCATTTTTTTGTCCACCTTTAGTTCAATGGTTGCAGCTCTATATATATTCTTCAAACTTCTTTGAAACAATTAAAAAAATAAGCACTACATGGAAGATGATACAAGTATTGATCTACCTCTTATGAATGTGATGAACTGGAGTATAAACTCCATCGTAACCCACTCATAGCATTCTCATCATTTATCTTATTGACTTGAAGATCTTAAGTCTGGCTCAAGGAGAGTTCAAGATCCTTCTTATTGGACATTGCGTGCTACAAATCAAAGTTACCATAGATGAGGAATCCGATTGTATAGCTGGTTTTTAGAGAAGCANTTAAGTTTTCAATACATGCATTAAACATTGCTACTGCAAGGAGAATAATATACTATAGTTATAACAATCATGACTATGTATGAATTACTTTAAGGAAAATAATAAAGCCAATTATTGATTGTATGATTTTTAATAGTTTAGAATTCTAACAATCAAAACTCCCTATCTTCATAGGCATCCATTCATTTTTTTGTCCACCTTTAGTTCAATGGTTGCAGCTCTATATATATTCTTCAAACTTCTTTGAAACAATTAAAAAAATAAGCACTACATGGAAGATGATACAAGTATTGATCTACCTCTTATGAATGTGATGAACTGGAGTATAAACTCCATCGTAACCCACTCATAGCATTCTCATCATTTATCTTATTGACTTGAAGATCTTAAGTCTGGCTCAAGGAGAGTTCAAGATCCTTCTTATTGGACATTGCGTGCTACAAATCAAAGTTGCCATAGATGAGGAATCCGATTGTATAGCTGGTTTTTAGAGAAGCAAACAAACCCAGCAAAAGAAGGCCAAAAGCAAGTAGCATCACAACAATATAGAAGTAACATAACCCAACCACTGAATTGCAACCATCACCAAACGGCTTTATCTATTTCTTTGTTCATATTCACATTTATTCTCCAATAAACAAATCAAAATATACCTATTTGAGGGGGTGTATATTGGTGATTACATCTGGTGTATTCATTTTTTTTCCTTATAAATGAAACCCATGCTACCTTGAATTCACGACTTGGAATTGAAACTATGTAAATGAGAAAATTTTAAATTCGTGCTAAGTTGTCCTCAAACTCCAACTCAAAGGTGTAAATTATATGCTTACGAACAAAACGTTATTGATTCAAACATTGTTACTAGTTGTTATGTAATTCATGTGCCGATTGCTCTTGATAGTGGTATTATTATAATTTGCCAATCTATACTTTTTATTTTTATATATGACAAACAATTTGTTTGAATATTACTGCATTTTTTTTGTAATGCCTTAACGATCACTTCTGAATATCTAATCTACATAGTGTGGAACATATATGTGCCTATTTTGGGGCTAGCAATTTTAAAAGTTATTAAATGGGAAAATCTAAGCTGAAGCAAATTCTTATTTTTAAGCGGGAGCAAACTGAAAGCATATGAAAGATTTGGATTCATATTAAAAAAAGTAAGTTCTTTTTGCAGTTTCTGTCAAATAATTTTTTGATGAATATATACATTACATGGGAAACAAATACATAAGGTATATACTTACAAGTTTTTATATTGATATCAATCAAACTGCACAAGCCTCTTATAGGTATCACAACATGAAAGTGTTGAAGATGGTGAAAGAGATCTGCCCATTAATCAATCTCACTTTTATTTTTTAAATAGGATAGCATTGCACTACAATTTGAAGATTTAGTGTCCCTTCCAAAAAAACATTAGAGATTTGATATAACATGATGCAACAATTTTGTTAAACAACTAGCCCTCAAAAACCCTAATTGAGGGGGTGAACAAATAGACACAATTTGTTACAACTTACAATAATAGTTATATATATACCTGTAATGATAATTTTATTATAATAATCTTTTACTACTTAATTGTCCTAAGAACATAGAAAAAATTAGTAAGCAAGAGATATCAAATTTGGTTTGAAGAAGAATATGCAATGTATTAGTAAAGCAAAAGCACGCCAACCAAGTTGGGATTGAGTTATAGCGACCCGATATTAATTTCTCTTTATTCGCAATCTGGTTCATTATGAGTCTTATGTGGTAGGAAATATTATTTTTAACAAATTCAATATTGAAAGCACAATGACTTTATTACCCTTGCAAACCCAGATCCATACCTTCACATAAAAGTTATAGATTTTCNATTCGCAATCTGGTTCATTATGAGTCTTATGTGGTAGGAAATATTATTTTTAACAAACTCAATATTGAAAGCACAATGACTTTATTACCCTTGCAAACCCAGATCCATACCTTCACATAAAAGTTATAGATTTTTCCTCAATATTTATTTCATCCTTTTCCATTTAATACCATATACTAACATTCAAACATAAATTTGGTATTATAATTATAGGTTTATGTATTCTTTTAACATTGATCCAAACTTGTACAAAAAGGATAGGATAAAATAGTACTCTTATTATTACCATTTTTATGGATTGGATGAGAATCAATTACCTCATCTTATCTTTTATTTGTACATGAACAAAACATGCCCCCAAGTAGTTTAGAAACAACACTAGGTGTAGCAAATAGTGATGGAACATAAAACATTATGTTGGCACAAAAGTAGTTTTGTATCTGTCTAAATGTTTCCTTGAGTTTGGTTTGTCAAGTTTCTTATACTTGACATGATTAAAATAAACAATAAATATAACACAAAATAGTTCACATACAATGCACATGGGCACAAGCTAGTTGAAAGAAAAGTAAAATTGTTGAATCCTTAACTCCTTTGTTTCTTAAACCCCCAGTCAAGGACCCATCATGACCATAGAAAACCTTGTTTGATTTTAGATGGTATAGTTGAGCATATAAGCTTTAATGCCTTCGAGATATACCAACTATATTGCTTATATGTCTCTCAATATTCCTTTCATTAGTTTATGTCAAGGTTGTTGCATTTAACTTATGCACTTCATTTTTGAGAAATATGTGAATAGAATTTTTCTTGATTACATAAATTCGAGCCTCACATATATGTATGACTGGAACAGTCATGATAATCAGAGAATTTCTTTTATGAGTGTGAAAACCTTGGTGAGTTTTGGTATTGAAACTAGCTTTGGATAGTTAATAGGAATATGAATTTTTGTTTTATTAATCTATTGATTTGCATGATCATATCACACACACAAGGGTTTTGAGGACTATTGGAGTAAAAAATGTGTCCAACTATTCTGAAAGCTATTTGCAGTTGATCTGGACTTGGATACACCTTTTCCCGAGCTCTAGGTGATGTCTTCGGTAGTTGTTGTACCTGAAAATAAAGTTAAAGACCAGAGTGATGCCTTGAGGTTTGACCCTCCAACACCCAATTCAGTATTTGGTAAGTTAAGGTGTAGTAATTGAACTGGGCTCAGTGTGCTAACTCGGGTCTTACACCAGAGGTCCCCTTTTATAGTATTTTGATAGGTGTTCTAGGAAGAATGGATGCTAGGCTCTCCTGGTAGTTTTAATTTTGCCTGATCTCTTTTTGGTTGAGAAGTTTTGGCTTCCTTGGACTTTATCCTTTGTTAGGATACCCATCTAGAGTCCCAACTATGCCAGGAGTTTGTTTGATCACACGAATAAGGTTTCCCAAGGGTAGGATGTTATCCTTCTCCCTTGGCTACCTTATCTTCTTCGTAGGACTTAAATGAATCGTCCCTGTTAAAGATGTCTTTAGTAGAGAAGGTAGAATCTTTAAAATTGGGGATAAGCTTTGTCATCCTTCTAATTTCCTCATCCCACCAGGTTGGGGAAAGATGATTATCTAAGCTCGTTATTCCTCCAGCTTTTATTTCTCTCTAACATGTCAATTAACAGTTGCATTTATAAAGGTAGTGCCAACTAAGACCTTTTCCCTTAGTTTGAGATTAATTTTTTTGCCATCAGTTGCCCTTAATCAGGTTTCCCAAGTTGGTCGAGATTTTCTCCCATTGGAAGTTTGATTGTTAATTCTCTCAGATTTTTGAAGTGCATTAATTGGGAGTCTTTTTAGATGAAGTAGGTAGAGTTTTTATAACTGCCATCCATTGGCCTATTTAAAGGATATTTAGGGCCTTTGGATTGGCAAAGTTTTCATTTCTTCTTTGATCTCTCTACTCAAAAAATGAGCTATCTATTCTCCTTTGTGGGTTTCTCAATTCAAAAAAACTTATCTCTTTTCCCTTCATTACTGTCATGGCATTTGAAAAATCTTCATCAGAAATTCCCTCCTCCTCTACTCAAGAAGCAGGAATTGAAGAGGCTAGACTTATGAATGATACTAGAGAAAGGACCTTTGAGACCCCTAGTTACTTTGCCCAGGGTTCTGTAGTACCATTACCGACAGTGATCTTTCCTTCTTTCAATCCAAAATTTTCATTTCTGATTAGTAAGAGCTTATGGTGGCAATGAAAGAGCTTGCGATTTGTAAAACTTGGGCAAATTTAAACTTTTTCGGAAAAAGGGCAAAATGATAATTTGCCACTGTTATGCAGGTTGAAAATGCATATTTTTATAGAGCTCAGATGGAATAACGGACTCCACCATTGAATTCGTATCGCGAAATTGAGTTACCACGTCAATTTTCATCGAATTCCGNCAAAATGATAATTTGCCACTGTTATGCAGGTTGAAAATGCATATTTTTATAGAGCTCGGATGGAATAACGGACTCCACCATTGAATTCGTATCGCGAAATTGAGTTACCACGTCAATTTTCATCGAATTCCGAGATAGTTAGATTTTACACATTTTTTGAGAAAATTGGGTGACGAATGAACTTTCAAAGGTCCCAAAAAATAGAAATTATAAAATTTCCTTATAATTGAATAAAAGTTCAAATAAAATTAATTTGAACTGAAACAAGAATTTAATGAAGTCGTTTTGAGTTAAAAACAGACACGAAAGTGATAAACGAGCAGGTCGATGTGGACCGCGCAATTAAGAAGTATAAATAGGGCTAAATATCTGAAAAATCAGATATTCTCACCCCTTATTCAGCTGAGTTCAGACGTTGAAGAGAAGATAAGGGAGAAAAGAGGGAAAAACCTAAAATTCTACCCTTCTTTTGCGATCCAAGGAGTTCTGTCGGTTGGAATTCATTGGAATAAGAACTAAAGTTGGTCTACGCAACAAGGGCTACGCGTATGTACCAAGAATGAAGGATTTTACAGAAGATCCAAAGAAGGGATTTTGTGAAATCAAAGGTTTTGGGGCTTAGGAGGTGTCCTTGACGTTCTAGTCTTCATCTCACGCTCCAAGAGATAGGGTTTCTCCTACTTTGGTTCACTTTCTTACATAGGGTGTATTTGGAATGGGGTAAGGGTATGGAATAACCTAGGTCATTGACTATGGTTATGAAAATAAGGAAATGGGTATGGAATTTGGCCTAGACCAATTCCTAGTTATGTTGGCATAGGAAATTACTTGTGTGATTTCCTTGAAATTTGATATCTTGAGCATGCTATATGTTTTATATTATGCTTTGTAAATGAGGTTGAAATTCTTGTGTGATAGCATGAATTGTTGCCTTGAAGGTGTTTGCCAAAATGCCTATGTGTTAATCAAGTTGTTATAACATAATGATGTATAACATGCTTACAAAATTTGTTGGAAAGAAATGTTAATATGTGCTCATTAATATATTGACATTGTAATGATTCATGGAATTTATATGCTTATGATATGAATTGTTGTGGGATATGTGGATATATGGTTAAATTGCTCATTGGCATCCATTGCATCTTAGGCATATTATAACATCACATTCATGGGCTTAGGCATGAGTGTGGGTATGTGTGGCGCATAGTTTAATCAAACACCATATATGGTGGTTGATGGTGGGCTTGGGAAAGTGGAATTAAAGATTTCACTGAGTTGTACGGTTGCATGCATGGACAATTGGGTCGGGGTAACAAGAAGGGTTAGATTATCCCTCGGGTCAGAGGCCCGATGATTGGATACGTACTCCGTTGGTATAAGAGCCCAAGAAGTGTGTCGGTGTACGTGGAAGCATTGGTGGAAGTCCATGAATTCCTTGTCGGTTGGGTTGGGTGCCGTTGGTGTAAATCCATAAATATCCACCTCAAACAAAGGCCCAGAGATTTTTAAATAGTCATTTAGAGGATAATTTAAATGGCGGGAGCTAGAAGAACTCGATTTTATATGCATTGACATTTGCATGCATTGAGGGGCCAGGAAAGGCTCGGGATTAAAATGCGTGAGTGAATCTCATTTCATTCATGGCATGGCATGGTAAGTTCCAACATGGAATACATATATTCTTGATTGGAATGATTACATGATTATATCATTGTGGATTGTTGTTGCATGTATACATTCATATGCACTTAGGTGGGGAGTAGCCCTTGTAGGAAATATTCTACTGGGCGTTGGCTCACCCTATACAGGAACACATTTCAGTTGCGGGGCATATTCCAGTGGATGACACACATTCGGGGCCTCGAGAATGAAGAAAAACCGATTTGTGGCTTTGAAAGCAAGTTTTGTATAAAAACTTAGATTAAACCCATTTTGACATGTAAATGTATGAAATGGTTTGCAATAGACCTTGTATGCATTTACTTGTATTTGAAAAACATTGTTAAGTATGTTTTGGATGAGAAATGTGGGCTTTGGATTGGATTTGAAATCAAAAACAGGTGAAATAGGAAAAAAATGGACTCAGCATACTAGTACGCGTACCGGTACGTGTACCGATATGGTGAGGTCCAGAGAGGCACGCGTACCGGTACCCTTTGGTAGATTTTAAAATTAATTTTTTTATTTTCTTCTAGGGTCTTGGGCTATACATTCTTTAGTTCCAATGATACAAATGGACCTTAAATTAGACATATTGGGGTACATTGAACCTCAATAGGATTAAATGACTAATGATTCAAGGGTGTCATGTGTGAGTTTGAAATTCCGGTAATGGGATAATATTAGCGTGATGTTGGATCCAATGGCATTCACGGACATTTTTGCAGGTTGACGGATAGTCAACGGGACCCTCGATTTTAGGGACGTCACACGATTACTATGAAGGGGAGATCTGTATGTAAGAAGCAGCCTTCAATTTTGGATTCAAAATTTCTTTTCTTCCTTATGTTAATGAATTCTTGTCTTTCTTGAACATTTTCCTGCACAAGGCACCCCAAATAGTTGGAGGGTGTTGATTGGGTTTGGTGCCTTGTGGAGCTCTGCCCATGGCGTTCTCGTTTTTCCTACTGTTGGAGAGGTCCTCCATTCCTTTCAAATTAAGGTGGGTACTGGCCCAAGCTTGGGCAAATACTATTTGACTAAGTGGGCTGGCAGTGCTGATCTCCTTACAAAAATTCCTTCCCCTACCAAAGAATGGAAATATCGCTTGTTCTTCGTTTCTAGTTCTAGATGGGAAATTCGATCCGTCTGAACCTCTGGTTGCAAACCCTATGACGGTTCTCTATGAATGGGGATGTAAAACCCAGNAGAATGGAAATATCGCTTGTTCTTCGTTTCTAGTTCTAGATGGGAAATTCGATCCGTTTGAACCTCTGGTTGCAAACCCTATGACGGTTCTCTATGAATGGGGATGTAAAACCCATAAAATTTTAAAATTTTCATTTGAAATGGGCAAAATGGTAATTAGTTGTTACGAAACGAGTTAAAATATTAAAATTTTCTAGAACTCGAATGAAGAAACGGACCTCACCATTGGATTCTTCTTGCAAAATATAGTTACTTAGTCATTTTTTGTTGAATTCTAAGATAGTCAGTTTTTTCCGGTTTGACAATGCGATTGGCCATGGTACAACCAAATAAATGCGATCGGGATTTAATTGCGAAACACAAAAAAGTAATTTGAATTTAGTTCAAAAAAATATATTTAACATAAAACTGGGCAATATTTAATTGATTCAGGGTCAAATTAGACCAAACGAAAAGGCACATGTGGCTTCATATGGACCAAGTAAATGGAACGTATAAAAGGGGAAGAAAATCAGATTTTCTTCCCCATTTTTCAGCTGATTTTTCGAATAAAGAGAGAAAAAAAGAGAGAGAAACTCTCCCCCATCTCCACCTTTCTTCTCCAATCTAGGGTGATCCGTTCGTCGGATTGCTTCAAGCCAAGAAAAAAAGTTGTTCTATGCGACGAGAGCTACGAATAGGTACCAAAGATCATGGGTTTTGCCAAAGTCTCAAGAATGGGATTGTTGGAAACAAAGCTTTGAAGCTTGAGTTGGGTTTTCTTGGTGTTTCTACTACGTGTACTACGCTTCAAGAGGTAGGGTACTTTTCCTATGTAGGTTTAATTTCAACCTAGGGTTGTATATGAAATGGGTAGCATGATTAGAGATGAAATCTCTTGTCAAAATATATTCTTTGTGTAACTAGAGCATGAAAAATGGTATAAGAATGTATAAAATCAATTCGAGCATGAATTGAATTTTTGAAATTGCTTTTTTGTAATTTCATGAGGAAATATGTTAAATTAGGCATGCTCCATATTTTACAGACTTTAGTGCCTTGTAGGTGTTTGATAAAATGTCTGGGAATGATTTAGGTATGTTATTTGAATGAGAATGAGATAACATGCTTGATTATATTGTAAATTATGACTATATGATTATGAGATAATTGACAATTGCGAAATTTTGATTGAGATTGAATATGTTCATGATATGTTGAACATTCTTTGGTAGTTGCAATGGTACATTACATTGCATATGTACGGAAAACATCGCATTAGTGGGCATGTGACATGAATGTGGGACCTAGATTCGACTGAGTCATACGGGTTACATTAAAAACAAGGGTTGGGGTTAGCAAGAAGGGCTAGATTCTTCCTCGGGTGCAACACCAGGCAATTTTGGATATTCACTCCATTCATATTAAGTCCATAAAGTGTGTCGGCGTACGAGAAACCATTGGTGAAAGTCCATAGATGTCGTGGCGGTTGGGTACCCGTTGGTGGAAGTTCATAACTACCCACCCCCAAGAAAGACCCGAGATTTTGTAAATTGGTTATTGGATGTTCAACATCAATGTCGGGAGCTTGGAATGCCAGGATGCATATGCATGGCATTACATATTGTATTGGAGTCGGTGGAGAGCTCTGGTTGCATTGCATGGATAAGTATCATCTCTTGGCATGGCATGACATTGTGAAATCCATTATCAATTGCATATTCTTTAATGGATGTTGGATTAATTGTTGAAATGATATGTGAACATTTCATATGTATATGTGTTGGGAAGTAGCCTCTTTAGGAGATACCTTATTGAGTGTGACTCACCTTTTATGGGAATAAAATTTTAGGCGCAAGACAAACACTGGTGGACGACCCTCCCTTGGGCCCTTGTTGATGAAAATGCCGATTGTGGCTTTAAATTACTTTTATGTAAAAAAATGACGTAATTTGAATGGAGCATGTAAATTGAATTAATAGGACACATAAAGAACTCTTATGGACTAGAAATGGTGTAAATTAATGTATGAATGAGTATGGAATGGGTTTCAATGGCCAATGGTTTAAGATTGAAAGGTTTTGGGGAAAAATTGGGCCCAAGTATTGGTATGTAAGTGATTAAGTATCGATATCATGATGTTAGAAGGCCTAGGTATCGGTACTTGGATTCCAGAGGGCTTAGATACAAGTACTAACATTTTAAGTACCAGTACCTTGATGGATAGTGGGCTCAAGTACCAGTACCTAGCAAACAGTGGGCTCATGTATTGGTACCTAAATGATTAAGTACTGGTACCTAGAAAATAGAAAGGACCTAGTGGACAGAAGGCTCAGGTACCGGTACCACGTGAAAGAGGTACTGATACCTCTTCCTTAAATTTTTAAAATTTCAACGTAACTCTGCCAAGCCTTCAGATCTTGAGCCCTCTTGTTTATATGATATAGTTGCTTAAGCATTAAGTCCTAATTGATGGGAATAGACCTTGGAATGGTTAAGTGGTTAACATGTATATAGATTATGTATTTAGAAGTGCTCCGGTACAAAGGAGACTCTGCCCAAACTCTATATTGGTTATGATCTCGGTGAAGGAGATGTGACAATGTGGTGTTGGGTTATGCCACATTCACGAGTACTTTCGAGAGTTGATGGATGATCAACGGGTTGAAAAAGGACAGTTGAATTTAGAGGCGTAATTCCTACCTCTACGTCTAGTAAGTTTTTGCTTCATTTTCTTGAATTTCTTTTTTATTTCAAGAAATCAAGAATTAAGAGATTCTAGTCTTTGCAATTGACATTTCATCTCCGGTTAAAGAAATTCTTGATAGAGTTGTTGTAGCTCAAAGCCACAATTTTAAAGAATTCAATAGGATGGTCACAGAGGCCAATTTTTATAAATTGAACATGGGACCTAAACCTCCCATTCTTACTATTGTACCTTTGAAAATTAAGTTCTTTACTTTATTTATTTATGTTTGCACTACGTCTCAACTTTTTCTCTCATCTTTTGAGATTTCTATTGCAGACTTGGCTTCTCAACTTGATATAAAATTTGATAGAGAGGCTCTTAAGAGTGTGAGAGCCAAGGAATAGAAGGAAGGATTCAACAGCCCTCCATTGCTAATTTCAAAGAGACTGAGGTCCAGCGATTCCCCTGCTTCCAAGTTGCCCCCATCAGTTTTTAGCTCCATGGAGCCCATCGATGTGGAGTCTTCCCTAGATATTCCTTTAATCAAGAAAAGGAAGACCATTGAGAGTAAGCTCCTGCCCCTGCTCCTAGCGATACTTCAGCCCCTAAAATGAAAACCATTGCTTAGACCGNATCGATGTGGAGTCTTCCCTAGATATTCCTTTAATCAAGAAAAGGAAGACCATTGAGGGTAAGCTCCTGCCCCTGCTCCTAGCGATACTTCAGCCCCTAAAATGAAAACCATTGCTTAGACCGTCTGGAGAGACAAAGAATTTGTTGTGAAGTGATTTCGGGATATTATCTCTGGGGTAGAGGTGGATAAGATGATGAAGATAGGGTCCTTGAAAATTTTCAAGTCCATGGCTTATAACTTTGGGAAGGTAGTAAATATCTCCCCTCTTCTCCCTATTCTTCAATGTTCATCTTCTAATATGGACCTTATTTGTTTAAGTTGGCCATTCTTGGTTCTGTAATGAGCAGTCTGAATTTCATGAAAGAGGATCCTATGATGGAGCAGTTGGAGAAGATTCTTTCTAAGACATTTTTTTTATGCTGGTTGTTTTTTCTTGCAAGAATGAGATCGTGTATGTGCAAGCTGACTTAGATAATATCAAGAACTCCTTAGAGATTAAGACACCTACAAAGAGTGGTCTGGATGAGGCATTGGGGAGGCCCAAGAAGATGCCAAGAAGGCCAAAAAAGTTGAGAAGGATATGGCCAACCAATTTTTCTCTATGAATGATGAAGCCAAAGCTGCATTGAAGAAAGTTGTTGACAAAGCAGTAAAGAATTCCAATAAGTCTTCTTAATTTTTCCAGATTGTGATGAGCTATTGGGATGCTGGCTTTGAAGAATTTTGCTAGCAAGCTATGGCGTTTTACCCCAATATTGATTTTTCTAGCATCCAACTTGATCCCTCTATCCCAACTTCTACTTTTGCTACTCTCCCAGCTGCCTCCTTTGCTACCCCCTTTCTACTCTTTCTGTTAAAGAGGGTGAGTGAATTTCTGATAAGAAGGATTCCTTGCCAAACAATGGCAAGGATTAGGTTTATAAGAGATTGTTCTACCATCTTTTTTTCAGACTTCTATGTTTTTTTGTAAACAAACTTTTCACTCATTAATAAAAGTAGCTTGATAGTTTCTATAAATTACGCTTTCTTTATATTGATTTTGCTTTAGCTATTTTTTTCTTGCTAATTTGTGGATTTTTTAATTGCCTTTATTGGTGGTTAAGCTTATCGGGTTTTCCACCCCAACAGTTTTCCTATCTACTTTGTATTGAGAGTATTTTGCCGAGTTTGGAGTATTGCCAACTGTTTAATTGGTGGTTAACGCAAGCCTAGGCGGGGCTAGGTCTTTTTGGTCCAGTGAATGGAAGGCCTCTTAGCTTTTTTTTTTTTTTCTTTTTGAGTTAGGCACTTTCTTTAGAGGTGTTCTTCCCATTCCAACCTTTTTAAATAAGGTGCCTTATTTCTGAAAGCCTAGTTTCCTCAAGATTCAGCTTTCTCAAGGTTTTTGACGTGAGATTAATACAAAGAATTTCTAAGAGATGAAACAAACATCCTTTATTGATTACTCTTCTTATAAGAAAAGTTTGCCATAAGGCTTATTACAAAATGAAATAAAGAAACCAAAGGTAGAAAGATGAACTACAATCCTTATTCATGCTTTCAAAAAGCCATTCTCACTGATAGTACTTCTTAAGGTGTTTTGCATTCCAAGAATGTGTCAGCTTTCTTCCATTTAACGTATGCAGCTCATAAGTCCCATGCCTTATCATCTGAGTAACTTGATAGGGCCATTCCTAGTTTAGACCCAAACTTTCCATGCTTAGAATCNTGTTTTGCATTCCAAGAATGTGTCAGCTTTCTTCCATTTAACGTATGCAGCTCATAACTCCCATGCCTTATCATCTGAGTAACTTGATAGGGCCATTCCTAGTTTAGACCCAAACTTTCCATGCTTAGAATCCTTGGAGGCTTGGGTTTCCTTCTTCAGGACCAAGTCTTCTGGGCAAACTCGTGGATCTTGACCTTTCTGTTGTAGTAGTGACCTGTTTGGGCCTAGTAAGCTGCTAGTTTGATTTAAGACTGCTCCATTTTTTCTTCCAGGAGATCAATGCTAGTGTAGAGTTGTTCTTCATTCTCATCTCCATTTCAGTTTGGATTACTGCCTTTGTTCTATAGGCAAGGCAGAATGGTGTTTCCCCTATTGGAGTTCTAATCTTCATGTGATACGCCCATAGGATTCGGGGTAGTTCCTCTACCCATAGCCGCTTTGACTCATTCAGGCTGGTTTTGATTCCTTGCATGATTGTTTTGATGGTCACCTATACTTGGTTATTAGCATGTTGGTGGCCTGGGTTGGAGTAATGATTGTGAACTCCATATTCGGAGCATAATTCTCTGAATGGATGATTGTCAAGCTATTTTCCTTTATTCGACACCGAATCATGAGGTACCCCAAATTGACAAAGTATGGAATTTCAAAAGAATTATCAAAGTCTCTTCTCTGTGATAGTGGTCAAGGGTTAAACTTCCTCCCATTTGGTGAAGTAATCGATTGACATAGCTACAAATCAGTTCTACCTCTTTTCGATTGGTAGAGGTTAGCTATTTTAATGCTCCATTAGGTAAACAACCAAGGACTTGTCAAAGGAGAAAGCTGTTGTGGAGGTTTCTTTGTCATTTTGGAAAAACCTTTACAACTATCACAAGTTTTCATAAACTGCATGGCATCCTTTTGCATGGTTGGCAAGTTGTAACCTTAGTGGAGTGCTTTGTAGGCTAGAGCATTTCCCCCTAGGTAGTTCTCACATTCTCTTTCATGAAATATCTCTAAGAAGATGTTGAGCTTTTTCTTTCTCCAAACAACATAAATAAGGAGTAAGGAAACCTCTTTTATATAAAATTCCACCTGTAACAGCATACCTTGTAGCTTTTTGGTTGAGCTTGAGCATCTCAGTCCTCTCCTTTGGGATTACTCCATTTGTTAAACACTGAACGATAAGAAGGATCCACCCCTTCTCTTGTTGGGCGACATTGACCTCTACTTCAACCACATCGATGCTAGATTTAGGAAGGATCACTACAAGGATTACACTTGGGAGCTCATTGTGTAATGTTGAAGCCAAGCAAGCTAAAGAATTAGCATGAGGATTACTCTAGGAATCCACTTGATGTTGAAGACTTTCGGATGGAATATACACTTGACAACCTTGGCTAAGTATGCAGCCATCCTATTATATTTGGTCATGTACTCTCTTTTGATCTATTTCAGGGGCAAACGCTCTCTTCTTCCACTTTACTAGCTTGAACAAGGGATCCACATCGAGTCTGTGGACTATCACCTACAGATCTATGCCTGACATGTTATCATGACTCCAGAAAAAGATGTCTACATTCTATTGTAAGATCTTCTCAAGCTAATTTTTAATACCAGGGGGAAGATTGGAACCCATATACGTAATCTGGTCAAGCTTCCCTCCTAAGATCAATGGGACCAACTGTTCATCAGGGCAGCTCTCTTTATGTCTTTCAGATCTCTAGGGTCTGGGTTATCCACTTGACAAGTTTCAAAAACCTGAGAAGACCTTGCTAATGCAACATAGCATTCCCTTGTTATAGTCTGATATCCTCGAATCTCTCCAATACCTTGACTTGTTGGGAATTAAAAGAGAATGTGATAAGTTAACCATACTCCTTTAAGGGCATTAAGGTTTGCCCTCCCTAATATCATGTTATAAGTTGAAGGGTAGTCAATTACTATTAAATCCACCATGTGTGTCTTTTGGCAGGGAGATTCTCCTAAAGTAACAAGAATTAAAATTACCCCCAATGGATAGACCCTTTCTCCGGAGAAACCTACCAAAAGGGACTTGAGAGGGCGGAGCTTTGACTTTCCTATGACCAATTGATTAAAGATGTGAAGG
The DNA here is from genome assembly GCA_963454935.2 of Ilex paraguariensis. NCBI lineage: Eukaryota > Viridiplantae > Streptophyta > Magnoliopsida > Aquifoliales > Aquifoliaceae > Ilex > Ilex paraguariensis. The sequence continues at coordinate 768,871 of CAUOFW020008057.1, read as the reverse complement.
AAGATGATATTTGCAGAGCTACCACTGTCTACCAGAACTCTTCGAATTTTATGATTGGAAGCTACAACATAGATCACCAAAGGATCATCATATGGAGTGCAGACTCCCTTGAGATCTTCATCTTTGAATGTGATGGGAGGAGTTTTGCGGGACGCCTATCTTGGAAGGATTCACACTGAACTCGAAATGCCCATATAGCGTCCTAAACACCACCTTAGGGATATCTAGCTCCCTAATCCTCAACTGATGGTACCCTGGGCGTAGATCTATCTTGGGTAAACCCGCGCCCCTCTCAGTTGATCAAACAAGTCATCGATTCACGGCAAAGGATACCTTTTTTTGATAGTAGCTCAATTCAACTGTCGATAATCTATACATAGTCGAAGGGTCTTGTCCTTTTTCTTGACAAACAACACCAGAGCACCCCAAGGTGAGGTACTTGGTCTAATGAAGCCCTTGTCCAACAATTCTTGTAACTAAACTTTGAGTTTTTGTAACTCAGTAGGTGTCATTTTATGTAGAATCATAGAAATGAGAGATGTACTAGGGTGCAACTCGATGGTGAAGTCTACATCCCGATGTGGAGACAATCCCGATAACTCATTCAGGAAAACATTTGCATACTCACAAACCAACTGTGGTAGACCCAACTCTTGTCTCGACTTATCCGCTAGTGTACGGCTCACAAGCCAGCCCATCTATTGCCCGTGCTAATGGGAATCAAACACTACTTGGGGTAAAACATCGTGTTTCTCCCACTGAAACTTGAAACAAACACCCTCCAGTGTACAACTAGTGACCCTCTTCCAATCACAATCAATGACAATTCGGTGTACTGCCAACCAATCCATCCTAAGAATGACATCAAACTCTAACATGTTCATGAACCTAAAGTCCACCGTAAGTAGAATCCCAGAGATCTATAGCTTATAACCCCGACATATCTTATCAATGCACACCTTAGATCCTAGGGGACAACTCACATGTAATGGCTCTTCCAAGGTCTCAACCTCTAAGCCTAAACTCTTTACATATGATGCAGAAATAAATGAATGTGATGCACTAGGGTCAAATAATCAAGAAAATAAGAATGCACCCTGAATCACTGACTAGTCCTTCGACTCAATTTGACTAGTGATGGCATAGAATCGCCCCTGGGTCCCTGATTTCCTAGCCTATAAGCCCTGTCCTTGGCCTCAGCATATGCCCTGACCCATCTAGCTTGATAGTGGAGTCTTTGCTAGTGAATTGGTAGGGGCCTATGTTGCAACTTGGAACTGAAACTGGTTTTCCTGGACCATGGATGGGTAGGGAGGAATGAAATAAGTTTATGGATGCCCTAACCGATGATTGGGGACTGAAATGCCCCATAACTCTAGGATCCCTATTGATTAGTGCTTAATGTTAGCATTTTACTATGCCTTTTTGGGACTAATTGTGCTTTGATGGAGTTTAAGTGATGACATTCCAGGACCTAAAGTAAGCAAAAGCTCAAGAACAACAAATATCACACTTGAGTGTAACACCAGTGCATTAGGGAACAAAATTGGAGAAGGTTGGAACAAAGCAAGCCCGTTCGAACGTCTACTTGAACTATGAGGAGACCAGATTGCTAAGACCTGATGTGTTGTAGTCAAGAAGGTAGGCCCTGAAGTACTTGAGTACCATGTTCGAACGTCAACTACCATTCAAACGTCCACATGATTTGACTGAAGACTAAAGTAATGAGTGCAAAACTCCAAGTCCTGCATGGAGTGTGGAAGTGAGTTTCCACAGAAGAGCAAGACCACTTGAGTGATGGGGTCACATCCCATCTAGTGTTCAAACACCCCGAAAGCAAAAACAGAAGACACATTCGAACGTCAAACAATGTTCGAACGTCCATAAAGCCAAACCAGAAGACAAAGTTCGAACGTTGACTCACGTTCGAATGTCCTCCACAGACTGCCTATAGAGTAGTTGGTTTTCATGGGTGGCATACACTATTCACTCATCCTCTCTTATTTCCCCCCTCCTGCCCTTCCTTGCCTATAAATACTCCCATTAAGGGAGCTTCAAAGGGAACCCTTTCTCTTGTAGAGTAGAGAGCTAAATTGTATAATGGTTGTTTATGTTTTCATTTTGCATTTGTATCAACCATGATGGAGGCTAAGACTCCCCTTGTAGTTGAAGTCTTTTATTTACTTATGCCAAGTTTTTACATTTATGTTGTGACAACTATGATTGAGGCTTAGACTCCCCTTGTAGTTGTACTTGCTTTTATTTACAAGTACCAATGATTATCCGGAAGCTATACTTGTGCATTTCCTTTATGTTTTAATGTTTTATATTTCATTTATTGAAGGATTGAATGCATCTATCAAAGCTAAGGTACTTTATCTAACTATTGGTTCTTTCGATGTCAGGGATGACTCTTGCATGGAAAAACCTATTGGTTCAAGGCAAGTACCTAGGCTAGATCTTCATGACACATTTCAATCTTCACTATTATCGTGCTTTATCTAAAGAATTGAACATTAATCCCATGGTTGGATGCTTTGCAGAAACACTTGCTTGTTTGTAGACGGGTTACATCTCGTCACAGGCAATTCTTGTTCACTTCTAGAAAGACATCGGAATCATGTGCTTAATTTTCATAGTCCATCTTTATCTTCCGATTAACTTGTTGTTGACACAGGAGTTAATTGAGTTATAAAACACAAGTATAATAAATTGGATGATTAACTACATGTTATGATCCTTATTCTAAAGGGTAACTGTTTTACATTTGAATTTATCTTATATTTTGTCTAGAAAACTCTTGAAAAGAATCTTCTATTCTATTAAAGAACTCTCACCACTTCAAACTCTCAAAGTTTCCAGTTATTTGGTCTCTATTATTGCTTACTTCAAAACACCAATCATAGTTCCCTGTGGATTTGACTCCGGACTTAGCCGGATTATTACTGCAACTTGACCGCCTGCACTTGGGTGTACACATTTCAGATCAAGTCAAGTTTTTGGCGCCATTGTCGGGGAGCCATAAAAGGTGTTTTAAGGTAAAAGGTTTTCGGCAGATGAATAGATCTATACATTTCAACCTCTTCTCCAAGCCCAAACATATCGGTAAATTTGAAACATTGGGGACAATATCCAATTTAGGTTAGGGGGATAGAACAGTTCATATTTTGTACTCGTAAAATTTTTTGTTTGTTGTTGTTGTTGCTATGCCCGTAAAATTCTTCGTTCTTGTGGCTATTTCTGATCATATTGTCTACCCTGCCTTGTATTTTTTATGAATTAATGATGATGTTTGTGAGTCATCTTTGATTGTCTTTGTGACTGACAGACGTTAAAGAACTAGATAATGAATCTTAAAAAGTAGAAAGGATGGATGTTAAATTATTTTGGTTTAGTCTAGGAGTTTTATGCACCTTTCCACCTGATGTGCATATTGTGATCATGAGAAAAGCAAGACTGGTAAGAAAGAATGAGATCCGAGAAGAGCAAAAGAAACTCCTCTGTGGCAGAAGCACTTTTGCTAAACACCGTCGTGCCAAAAGGCTTGGTGCATGTAAACAGTGTGGAAGAGTCTTTCACAAGAAAAGGTAAAGTCAGTGTTCTGAACCAATTTTTGGTCGTGCACTCGATCGATTAGACTAGATAGTGAATGGGCTGAGTAAGGATTACCCTGAGACACCATGCTATTTCGATACTTTACTTAACCAGTTTGTGCAAGAGAAAATTGGGAGAGTCAATGGTTGTCCTCACTACACAGATATGGAGGGAGACTCGGATCAGAATAGTTGGGATAAAAGCCAAGGGTTCGAATTTTTTGTAAAAAATGTAAAAATCCTTTTTGATTTGTACAAACTCTTTTGACTGAAATGAAAATATGGGCCGAGTAAGGAATGTCCCAGAATACCAACTTGAAGCGTGGGTAGGGACTTATCCTAAGACGCCATGAATTTTTGGATCAAACTTGTGTATATTGCCCTCTTTTATTATGCATAATGTAGTGCATAAAAATTTTGAAAATTTTTGAGTTTTGATTCCACGTTTGAATGCCAACTGATGTTCGAACGTGGGTTGCAGTACTCAGCCTTTGATAGAGTCTCTGATGGAAACAAAAAGTACTGGGAGCTTAGTCCGTTCGAACACCAATAGCACATTCAAACGACAAGAGCTTACAGTACTTTGGTCTCTGACAAAACTCAAAAGTACTGGGAGCTCACCATGTTCGAACGACATCCACATTTGAACGATATTTTAAAAATTCTTCTATAGACGTTCGAATGTTACTTCTCAGACTATAAAAACCTGAGACATCTTCTACACTTCAAAATCCTCAAAAACCTCCAAAATCTCTCAAAACCTAGAACCCATTTGCGATACCCAGCCCCCAAAACACCTTCCATTCTCCAAATTCACCTAAAATCAACTGTCCCAAACTCATTCCCACATCAAAAACCTCAATCCCACACTAAAACCAAGACTTTTTAGAGATCATTTTAAACTCAAAACCATGCCTAGAGTTAAACTACTTGCCAGATAAATCAGGAGCTGAATTTTATAGAAGAAGTGATTAAGGAAAGGGAGGGGAGACCAGTGATGAAAAGATACGATCGAACACAATTTCCCAGTGCCCTCAAGGCAGAAAGGTATGAAAATTTCTTCCGAAAACATGTTGTCATTTGTGAGAGGGATGTGGTGATTACTGACTTTGCTGAGTTGGGAATCTTGGCTGAGATGGAAAGGAGGAATTAGGTGTGGTTTTTACAAAATGGTGGAGATGCCATTGTTGACTTGGTGCGAGAGTTTTACTCCAACGCCGAGATCATCAATGGCGCAATCCAAACGTACATGAGGGGTACCCACATTGATGTTGATGAGGCGTATATTGTGGAAGTGAGGGAAGAGGTGCATCAGGTGCAAAATCCGACATACCCTCCCAAAAAGAATGTTGCAATGAATTTGGTAGGGAGGGAGTTGATGGGAACGCCTAACTTTCCTTGGGAAGGGAGAAGACTTTTAAAATAAAGAGAGCTCATCGATAAATACAAGATGCTAAACTTGATTGTAGCATCTAATCGAGCCCCCATAGGAAGGAAAAATGAGATCTTGCCTAATATGGTCAGACTACTATATGCACTTGGAAGGGGGCATAGCATCGACTTCCCTTTACTGATCTTGAGTGAAATGAAGAAGGGGTGTGATGCGAAGATGAGTGCACTTCCTTTTGTTACTTTGGTGACTGAAATGTGCACAGACAATGGGGTCAGGGTGGGGCCCAAAATGGAAATTCAAAAGCCAATGGGGCCACTAAACAAGGTCTCTTTCCAGAGAAGCCAAGGTCACAGTGGTGCCCCGGTTGCAAGACAAGAAGTGCCCCCTCCCCAAGGAGTCGATGAAGTGCAAGATGAGCTTGACCGAGAGGAGGAGAGAGAGATGGAGGCACAGAGAGAGCAAGAGCAGCCCCAAGAGGCAGGCCCCAGCATGAGCACCCAACGTTTCTTTACGGGACATCATGCTTAGCATTGAAGCTAAGCAAGATGAGATTCTTAGACTGTTGAGGGGTGGAGCTGGTAAACCTGTAGGAGAGGGAGTTAGTGGAGCTGGTAGAGACGGTGGAGATTGAGAGGGTTATTTCTGTTCTTGGTGGTGGAGTGTTTGATTGTTTCTTCTTTGGTTGATGAATTTCTTCTTTGGGTGTTCTTGGGGGATATTTGTAGATGTTGTAGATATTTATTTATGTTCTTGGTGGTGGATGGTTGTTTTATAGATGTTTGTGGATATTTGAAATTTATGTTTTGGTCACTTTTTGTAGGGATGGATTGAATCATTGGTATTACTGTAAACATCATATTCCATGGAATGAATGATTTAGTTTATCACTTTTATTTGTTTAAATGTATATGTAGAATTAGCACTTTGGTAATTCTTGATAATAAATGATGGAACAAATGTGAATTTTGAGATTGTTTGTTAAAGTAACTAATCACATGATCGGTTCGACACACAACTTAGCAACCGAAACTTAAAACCGCATTTCTTGAAAATTGGTGTTGTTTCTATACTTAAATTTCAAATGTACATCGGTATTTATTGTTCTTAAGGTACAAGATTATCAAACTCGAAAATGGAAACGGTATATAACTGACATTCCTTGAAAAACCCGACATAACCAGTGGAGATGATAAAGAATACCATGGTGAGTTTTAAGCCTTGCTATGCTTTTGAGAGGATATCAACGTTCACTCAAGAAAGGTTTTTCACTATCTATTCTTGAATAATCTCATTAAATTTGATTTGATTAATGCAACTAAAGCGATCTATTGATATGTCCCACAGGAAACCTTTGCATATGACACAAGCATGTGCACATACTTGAGAAAGGATATTTGGCCATCTTTGGTTTGACCTTGAGCCTTGGCCATTTCTTTTGCAAAGGTATATCCCTAGTCAGCCATGCTAGAGTCTTCGATAAATGTTTTCTAACATACCTTGCTATCTAATTTTCTTACATCCTCTTACAAATCAATATGATACAAAAAGGCAAGAAAAATAGAAAATGGTGGCTGTTGTTCAATAAAAGACAAATCGGTTGAAACAATTGAAAGAGGAAAAGGAGACAGATAGACTAGGACTTGCCAAGAAAGTGAAAAATGAGAAAAATGAAAGAAAAAAATACCATTCCCAGACAAAATGTCGAGAAGCTAGAAGGAGGTGTGCTACACTAAAAAGAGAGAGCTTTTTGAACACCATTGACGTCATTTCGTTAGCCACTGAGCTCTGGCCACATTACAACCTATAAAAAGCCCTAATTGATCTCAAGTCTGATGCATGTGTAGGTCAACTACAAGTGGGGTGCGTTAAATAGTATTTCTTTATTTGCACCAATATTCCTCCATGAGATTATGCCAAAACATGATTAGTTTGTTTCCTTAAACTTCACTCCTTTACTAATTGTGCATGTGATTTTTTCGACTGGCCATCTTCTGATTACATGCCCTGTGAGAAAAAAGTCACTATAATCGGAGCGAATTTTTGTTGAGAGCACTATAAGAGAGGTATGTGAAATCAAAGCTATCCATGGAAGGTGATAAAGTGAAATGTTTGTTATATAGCAATTCTTGTTTCTAGAATGATCATTCCCACTACTCAAGGAATCCCAAATGCCAATGAGACAGATGCTAATTTTTGCATAGAATAAAATACCTATGAAAGAGAAGCATGTGAGATATAAGTCAAAACTGAGGGTTAGGTGTCCCAACAACCATGGTACTAATTTATTTTAATCAGCAATCTCAAATACACATTTGCTCGACTGAAGTTTGTGGGTAGCTTCACTAAAAACCCTCACGAGACAACACTCATCCAATAGGGTAAACCTAGTGGTTCAACGACTTGTTGCATATGTTAAAAGCAACCGGATGACCTACGAAAAAGGCATTAGAAATAGATTTACATTACAATGTTGTTGTACTACTAGGGGCTAGCAATATTTAGGTTGGGAGGTGTGATTAGTGCTTAAAGTTAGCATTTTACTATGCCTTTTTGGGACTAATTGTGCTTTGATGGAGTTTAAGTGCTGACATTTCTGGGCCTAAAGTGAAGAAAAGCTCAAGAACAACAAATATCACACTTGAGTGTAACACCTGTGCATTAGGGAACAAAATTGGAGAAGGTTGGAACAAAGTAAGCATGTTTGAACGACAACTCACATTCGAACGTCCACTTGAACTATAAGGAGACCAGACTGCTGAGACCTGACGTGTTGTAGTCAAGAAGGCAGGCCCTAAAGTACTTGAGTACCACGTTCGAACGCCAACTACCATTCGAACGTCCACATGATTTAACTGAAGACTAGAGTAATGAGTGCAAAACTCTAAGTCGAGCATGGAGTGTGAAAGTGGGTTTCCACAGAAGACCAAGACCACTTGAGTGATGGGGTCACATCCTATCTGGTGTTCGAACGCCCCTAAAGCAAAGACAGAAGACATGTTCGAACGTCAGACAATCTTCCAAGGTCCATAAAGCCAAACTAGAAGACAACATACAAATGTCAACTCACGTTCTAACGTCCTCCACAGACTACTTGTAGAGTAATTGGTTTTCATGGGTGGCATACACTATTCACTCATCCTCTCTTATCTCCCCCCTCCTCCCCTTCCTTGCCTATAAATACTCCCATTAAGGGAGCTTCAAGGGGAACCCTTTCTCTTGTAGAGTAGGGAGCTAGTTTGTATATTTCTTGTTTATGTTTTCATTTTGCATTTTTATTAACCACAATGGAGGCTAAGACTCCCCTTGTAGTTGAAGTCTTTTATTTACTTGTGCCAAGTCTTTACATTTATGTTGTGACAACCATGATGGAGGCTTAGACTCCCCTTGTAGTTGTACTTGTTTTTATTTACAAGTACCAAGAGAGATACCTCATCTTTTGGTTGTGGTGGAAACCCTCCAAAAGTAACTAGCTTTCTTCTACTTTCTATATTTCTTTCACTTCCATTGCTTGAGCTTCCTTCTTCCTTAGAGGAGTGAAACTCTTCCACTTTTCTAGAGCTTCACCAAAGCAATGAAGGGTGGAACGTGATTCACTTATTCTTTGGTGAAGATCGGCTATTTGCTTATTGTACTTTACTTTGTAAGTTCTCCACTTGGAGGGATGAGAATCACTCACTTTTCTAGCTTTACTCAAGGCATGAAGAGTGAGTAGTTCCTCATTCACTCTTTAGTAAGAGGTGATAAACATGTATTGATTATCCAGAAGCTATACTTGTGCATTTCCTCTATGCTTTAATGTTTTATATTTCATTTCTTGAAAGATTGAATATATCTAGCAAAGCTAAAGTACTTTGTCTAACTATGGGTTCTTTCTATGTCACGGATGACTCTTGCATGAAAAAACCAGTTGGTTCAAGGCAAGTATCTAGGTTAGAACTTCATGACACATTTCAATCTTCACTATTATTGTGCTTTATCTAAAGAATGGAACATTAATGTCATGGTTGGATGCATTGCAGAAACACTTGCTTGTTTGTAGACAAGTTAAATCTCGGCACACGCAATTCTTGTTCACTTCTAGAAAGGCATCGGAATCATGTGCTTAATTCTCACAGTCCACATTTATCTTCCGATTAACTTGTTGTTGACACAGGAGTTAATTGAGTTATAAACACAAGTATAATAAACCGGATGATTAACTACATGTTCGGATCCTCAAACTAAAGGGTGACTGTTTTACATTTGAATTTATCTTATATTTTGTCTAGAAAACTCTTGAAAAGAATCTTCTATTCTATTCAAGAACTCTCACCACTTCAAACTCTCAAAGTTTCCAATTATTTGGTCTCTATTATTGCTTACTTCAAAACACCAATTATAATTCCCTGTGGATTCGACTTCGGATTTAACCGGATTATTACTACAATTTGACCACCTACACTTGCGTGTACACATTTTGAATCAAGTCACCTGCCTCTGAGGACAATCCTGCTTCATATGGCCCGACTAGTGGCATATGAAAGACGTCCTCTAACCTGCCTCATAGGAAGTCCTAAAGTTTCTCTCACTTTGGGAGGATTGACCTTGGTCTTGGCCTTGGCCTTGATAACCACAACCCTATCCCTGAAACCCTTGTAGGGTAGAAATTCTTCTACTTCTTCCCCGAACTAGAAGAAGAGGATTGGCCCTCATTCTTTTTGTCCTTTACACCCGCCTCCCAGATGCCGCTTGCATCTTCCACCTCTATCTCAATGGTCATAGTTGTCTCGACCATTAAGTCCAAATCTTATAGACGGTGGTCCACAATCTTTCCTCAGATGGACAATTTCAAACCATCCTCAAACCTCCTCACTTTCGCCAAGTCTATGGCCATATAATCATTGACAAAATGGGCTAACTTAGTGAACTTAGCCACGTATTCCATCACTGTCATAGTCCCTTGCTTCAAATCTAAAAATTCCCGAGCTTTCGCTTATCAAACAACCGATGGGTAGTACTTGCCCATTAAGAGCTACTGGAACTCTCCCCATGTCATTGCCTCTAGGTTCATGGAAAGTAGCTAGCCTTAGCTTAGTGGCATTAGATGTGCTCTTCATAGCCTCTAAGATCTTATCCACATGTTGAAACCAATGGTCGGCCAGCATCGAATCCGCGCCTCCCATGAAAGTTGGTGGCTTGTGTGCCTTAAACTTTTGGAGGTTACTTGAGCTTCCTTGGCCCACATTGGTGCTAGCTTGTGCCTAGGTAGCCGTCATTGTGCCTATAGNCGCCTCCCATGAAAGTCGGTGGCTTGTGTGCCTTAAACTTTTGGAGGTTACTTGAGCTTCCTTGGCCCACATTGGTGCTAGCTTGTGCAAAGGTAGCCGTCATTGTGCCTATAGCCTCTATGAAGGCTTGTTGGTTAAAGGCCGATGGTGGTTGGTTGTTGTTCCACCCACCTCCTCGACCATTACGGTGTCCTCTTCCTCTATTTGCCATCTACACACATTAAAATAGCAATAGCGTACTAACTTAGTATCCCAAGGTGGGGATCAAGTCAAAACATTGAGATTTTTCTCCTTGTCTCACTAGTAAAGCGCGTGCCACCCACTATTAGGCATCTATACCATGAACGCCCTGTTCCTTCTCCTTTTGACCCCCAAGGTTATGTTCTCTAACCCTAGTGTCTCTTTTCCATATACATTTAATCATGCATATTGTTCACGTAACACATAACATATAACATGTAGCATTTAGAGCACATAACATGTAATGCACAATAGATGCAATGTCCTAGACCCATACCCCACAAGCCCTAGGTAAATAAAAAACCTAGACTTTGATACTAAGCTATGATGCTCCTAAAATTGGGGGTCCTTTGTCAACCCGTTGATCATCCATCAATTTGCGAAAGTACCTATGAATGTCGCATAACCTAACACCATGACATAACATCCCCTTTACCTGGATCATAAACAACACAAAGTTTGGGGAGATTTTTCATTGTACCTGGCACTCCCAAACGCATAACCTATGTACATTTCAATCACTTAACCATTCCAAGGTCCAATATCCATCAATTTGTCCTTAATATTATTCCATTTAAATCCTTTGAACAAAAGGACTCAAGGCATGCAGGCTTGATAAGATTATTTTAAACTTTTGAAAATTTAAGAGGACCTACCGGTAGATAATCAATGTTCTATTGGAAGAAGAGCTCTCTAAAATTCTTCTATTGGTAGGTAATCAATGTTATACTGATAGAAGAGCTCTCTAGAATTTTTCTACCAGAAACAAATCAATATTTTATCGATAGAAGAGCCCAGTTTCCCACCAATCCAATCATTTTTCAATTCAAACTCATCCAATCTCATATAACATCCACTCAAACTTATATAACATCCAATTTTACAGAAAACATAATTCATATTAGTTCGTTCTACAATCCTTTACACAATATTACATGTCCAAAAACTAATTACATACTTGTTTTACAAAAAAATAATAATTTAAAGTCACAACTCGACTTTCTTCACCAAACAGGGCCCAAGTGAGAGCCACCTATTGGTGCTCATTCCACACCTGAAATGTTATCCCCATAAAAGGTGAGTCATGCTCAATACAGTATCTCCCAAAGAGGTTACTCCTCAACCTAGATGCATATGATATGCTCACATGCAATTCAACAATCAAACAAGCATTAATCCAAGAACATAAAACTTCAAGAATGAATGTCATAATGCCATGCTATGATAGGAGATGAGACTCACACATGCAACATAACCCAAGTCTTCACCAGCTTCCATAACACATGCAATGTCATGGGCATGACATCGGGCATTCCAAGCCCCCGCCATTGATGTTACACATCTAATGAGTATTTATAAATCCCGGGTCTTTCTTTGAGGTGGGTATTTATGGAATTCCACCAATGGGCACCCAACTGACACGACATTTATGAACTTCCACTAATGGCTTTGCATACACCGACACACTTTATGGACTCAATACCAATGGAATGTGTATCCAAATCATGAAATCTTGCACCCAAGGAAAAATCTAGCCCTTCTTGCTAAACCCAACCCTATTTTCAATACAACCTGTACAACTCAATTGAACCTTGGTCCAACTTTCTCGAGCCCACGCATCATCCACCAAGAATGGTGTTTGATCAAAACCATGCACACATCCATACCCACACCCATGTCACATGCCAACGAATGTGATGCTTCCCGTGCTTATGCAATGTGATGTACAATTGCAATTCCAATTTTTACAATGTCAATTATATAAGGAGCATATGATTACATTTCACAATTTTTGCCAAGCATGTTATAACATTTTCAATGAAACCAACATGATAAATTAACATAGACATTTTATCAACACCTTCAAGGCATAAATGTAAACACATAGCATGCCCAATGAACACACTTCTCATAAAATTACCAAAACGAGCAATTTCACCCAAAACCCATTTCATGCAAAAATTAGTTTTATACATTCTTATACCATTTTTCATACTCTAGTTACACTAGAAATACATTTAGACAAGAGATTGCATCTCAAGTCATGCTACCTATTTCATATGAAACCCTGGGTTCAAAATAAACTTAGCTATGAGAGGAACCCTACCACTTGAAGCCTGATAAAAATGGTAGAAACTCTAAGGAAACCCAAATCAAGCTGCAAGTGCTTGATCCCAAAAACCTTGATCTTGAGACTTTGTCAAAATTCCTAATTTTTGGTATGTAGGCGTAGCTCTCATCGANCTATTTCATATGAAACCCTGGGTTCAAAATAAACTTAGCTATGAGAGGAACCCTACCTCTTGAAGCCTGATAAAAATGGTAGAAACTCCAAGGAAACCCAAATCAAGCTGCAAGTGCTTGATCCCAAAAACCTTGATCTTGAGACTTTGTCAAAATTCCTGATTTTTGGTATGTAGGCGTAGCTCTCATCGTGTGGATAAACTTTAGTTATTGGCCTAAAGGATTCCAACTAGAGGTTGGCCCAAGATTGCAAGAAGAAGAAGAAACCCTTGATTCTCTCTCTCTTCTTACATCTCTCTCTCTAACGAAATTAAGCAGCCAAATTAGGGAAAAAATCTAATTTTCCCCCTTTTTACACCCCTTGGATGCTTGGCCCATAGCGCGCCACACGTCTCACTTTTTACTGATCCGATTTTGTCCCGAATCGATTAAATCTCATCCTATTTTAAGTTCAACATATTTTATTTCAATCAAATTTAAATTATTTTCTACTTTTTACAATTTTATCTCAATCGCATTTATTTTTGTCACAAAACACCTGATCGCCTCATAAAATGCGAAAAATTTAACTGTCTCAGAATTCAAAAAAAATTAACCGGGTCACTACATTTTGTGAGACGAATCCAATGATAAGGCTTGTTTCATCATTCAAGTTCTAGAAAAATTTATGTTTTCAACCCGTACTGTAGCAACAAATTACTATTTTGCCCATTTTCATAAAAATTTAAATTTTCTTGGTTTTTACAATAGATGCCTAAGTTTGAAGAGTTAGATCCTAGTCGCAATAAGCCACTCTCATCCAATGTCACACCACCAAAACCTGAGTTGAAACCCCTCCCATCTAATTTAAAGTATGCTTTTCTTAGGGGGATGGGTCTTATCCGGCGGTCATTTCATTTGAGCTCACTAGTTCACAAGCGTATAAGTTATTAGAGGTCCTGAAGCGTCATTGGAGTGATAATTGGTCTACCATCACTGGTTTAGAAAGTATTAGTCCTCTAATTTGTAGTCATGACATATGCCTAGAGGAGGATTGCTTGATTCACGATTCTCCCTATTCTCCAAACATGCTCTCAGTTTTGTGTGTATATGGCTTACACAAGTAGGTGAGTGTCATTCTCCCTCGAGTTCCATGCAAGAAATGGAAAAAATGTGTGTGTGAAAAAGGTATCCCCAAGCGAAAAGAGACTTTCAATGTCGTGTTTTACTTGGAATTGAGTATTCCAAGGTTGTCTCCTCAAGGAAGGAAGGCNACAAATTACTATTTTGCCCCTTTTCATAAAAATTTAAATTTTCTTGGTTTTTACAATAGATGCCTAAGTTTGAAGAGTTAGATCCTAGTCGCAATAAGCCACTCTCATCCAATGTCACACCACCAAAACCTGAGTTGAAACCCCTCCCATCTAATTTAAAGTATGCTTTTCTTAGGGGGATGGGTCTTATCCGGCGGTCATTTCATTTGAGCTCACTAGTTCACAAGCGTATAAGTTATTAGAGGTCCTGAAGCGTCATTGGAGTGATAATTGGTCTACCATCACTGGTTTAGAAAGTATTAGTCCTCTAATTTGTAGTCATGACATATGCCTAGAGGAGGATTGCTTGATTCACGATTCTCCCTATTCTCCAAACATGCTCTCAGTTTTGTGTGTATATGGCTTACACAAGTAGGTGAGTGTCATTCTCCCTCGAGTTCCATGCAAGAAATGGAAAAAATGTGTGTGTGAAAAAGGGATCCCCAAGCGAAAAGAGACTTTCAATGTCGTGTTTTACTTGGAATTGAGTATTCCAAGGTTGTCTCCTCAAGGAAGGAAGGTCAAATTGTAGTGAAAGGTGATTTGTGAGGAAATGAAAAGTGTAAAATCTTGTGAGTTTTGTGTTTTGGTGAGTGGAGTTAAGATAAAATGCAAGAAAACAAGGTTGGCTAATCCAAAGAGTTGGAATGTCAAATCAACTCAATTCATTCAACCAATGGTGCCTAGGTGTTTGATTGATTCGTAGAAAGTGAGGGACTAATGTGGAGATATAGGCTCAAGCATACCCCGTGACAAGTCTATGGTGTATTAAGAGCTCACAACTACGTCTGCACTCAACCTAGTCAAACCAAACACTTTACACTATGTNAGATATAGGCTCAAGCATACCCCGTGACAAGTCTATGGTGTATTAAGAGCTCACAACCACGTCTGCACTCAACCTAGTCAAACCAAACACTTTACACTATGAGGAAGAATGGAGGAGAGTTGATTTAGCATGCCCAAGAAGAAATTCCCCTTGGATTAGCCAACTAAAATCTTAGCTACCTATAGTCAAAGCAAGAACATACAAATGTAAAGAGACATGGTGAAGAAATAGAGCTTAAACCTTGTATTGATGCAAAATTAAACTACAAAAAAACCCAAATAGAAAACTTGGAAAGAAAAACCCAAATGTAGGCATGGAAATTCAAGAACATGAAACTAGACTTGATTACACTTGAAATAAATGAGATTAAGGTGAAAGATGCAAAGATTACAAGTAATTTATAGCTTACTACAACTAAAATGATGGAGAAAATGCAAAAACTTAACTTTCTCTCCCTAAAAGATCATCTTCTTCCTTGGAATTTCTCTCTCTAAACTTGTGTAAAAATTGAATAATCCATCAAAACTTCATCAAGATTCATCCATAACCCTCTCTTAGTCTGTGAGAGCTAACTTCCTATGATTGGAAGGGGTATGGGTACTGCTACAAGCAACCACTAGCCCAACATTGCCTCTTCCATGCTTCCCCCAACACTCCTCTTCTCTCTCCTCCTTCTCCATACTTTTTCTTCCAAAATCAAGCTTTAGGTGTAAGAGAGCATCATAATGTGTCATAGATGTTAGGGCATGTGTGGGGTGACAAGAGGTGGGCATGTGTCAGATCTGGAGTGTACTCCTGAAGTAGGTGGAGTTGAGATTACAGGCTTATGGCATTCCTGGGCAAAACCTATAGGTAGAATAATCATAAAACCTACCAGTAGGATTTTTCCACTAGGTAATATCAACCATTAGGTTTTGGCAGAGGCTGTGGTAGAAGAAATCCAGTTCACCAAACCTACCAGTAGTTTTTGATGAAATTGTACCGGTAGGTTTTCTCATGGTTTGGCATTTTCTTGGTCTCTTGATGTCCTAAGCCATCCGTTAAGCCTCCCTTTCTTCTCCAGTGCTTTTAAGCACTTGATGGGAGACTTAATACACGCCATTACCTACTTTTTACCTATAATCACACAAATCTCCATTAAAAGTGAGTTTAAATGTATTTTCCCTCATTTTCACCACAAAAAGCAAGTAAAAATGGGTGCAAAGAGATACATGATATGCAATATTCTATGCTCATAATGGCTACACCTTCCCTACTAAGTAAAGTGATTGAGTCCTAGGGGCAGGACATAGAGACATTGTCCATCAGGGACCGGGTACATTCAGGTACAAGTGACAAGGGTTGGGCCATTCACGCAGATGGTAGCCTTCAGTTCAGCAAAAGGGTTGTGGTTCCCTAGTACTATTGTAGTGAGATGAAGAGAGAAGTTGGAGATTTTTTTAGTCGATGTCTCACGTGTCAACAGGTCAAGGTTGAGCACCAGAGACCAACAGGGTTGCTCCAACTTTTGGAGATAACCGAGTGAAAGTGGGAGCATGCCACGATGGATTTTGTGACCCACTTGTCATGGACATCGTGGGGGCATGGCGCGGTGTGGGATAATGGATCAACTTACAAAGTCAGCACATTGGAGGAATTCTGTAAGCTATACATAGGAGAGATAGTTCAGTTACATGGAGTGCCCGTATCTATAGTATCAGATCGGGATCCTAGGTTCATGGATCATTTTTGGGAGAGTTCCAAGTAAGCCTTGGGGACACAATTGATGATGAGCACATCTTTTCATCTCCAGATAGACGGTCAGTCAGAGAGGACCATCCAAAATTTAGAGGACATGCTACGGGTATGCATCCTTGATCTCAAGGGTAGGTGAAAAGAGCATTTATCCTTAGTGGAGTTCACCTACAACAATAGTTATTAGGCGAGCATACAGATGACACCTATGAGGCACTTTATAGGAGGTCGTGCCATTCTCTATTTTGTTGGACAAAAATTGGAGAGAGACCCTCTACGAGTCCAAATTTGATTAGAGACACCTGGAAGAAGGTGGACTTGATACATAAGTTTTTCTTCACGGCTTAGAGCCAGTAGAAGAGTTACACCAATTGATGGTGATGATCTCCTGACTTCGAGGTTGGAGATTACGTCTTCTTGAAGGTGATTCCCAAGAGAAGAGTGGTCAGATTATCGGGCCCTTTGAGGTACTTGAGAGGGTTNAGTTACACCAATTGATGGTGATGATCTCCTGACTTCGAGGTTGGAGATTACGTCTTCTTGAAGGTGATTCCCAAGAGAAGAGTGGTCAGATTATCGGGCCCTTTGAGGTACAGTTCCTTACTAGTTGGTGTTACCATCAAATTTATCGAATGTTCACATGGTTTTCCATGTCTCCATGCTCTGGATGTACACTCCAGATCCTACACATACGGTGGATTGGGGTGAGTTAGTTGTTGATGTGGACGTGACCTTCGAGGAGGGACCGGTGCATATCATGGATAGTCGATAACAGGTTTTATAAGGCAAGATCATGAGGGTAGTGAAGGTGTTGTGACAGCATCGAGGTGTGGAGGAGTAGACATAGGAGAGTCAGGATACTATATGTATTAGTTATCGGTTCTTGTTTGAGGATGAAGGTACATTCTTGTAGTCATTTAGTGTTATATGATTGTTGCATATGCATGTAGTTGAATGTGCATGTGTGTGTGAATTTTGAGAACAAAATTCTTTTTAAGGGGGAAGAATGTAAAACTTAAAAATTTTTGAATTTTTATGAAAAATGATAAAACGGTAATTAGTCACTACGGTACGGGCTGAGAAATGTACATGTGTGTAGAAATTACTTGTTTGTGATTTCTTGAGAAATGTATTGATTGGCATGATTGTGTGTATATGTGATTTTGTGCCTTGAAGGTGTTTGATTTTGGAAAATGTTGATATATGCATTATGATATATTGACATTGAGTACTTGGAAAGATTAAAGGAATATTGTTCATGTTATACTCATTACATATTGAACTAGTTATTGAATTGGATTTGTACATCACATTTGTATATGCACAAGAAGCATCACATTCGTGGGCATTAGACATGAGTGTAAGTGTGTACATGGTTTTGGTCAAACACCATTCTTGGTGGATGATGCATGGCCTCGGGATAGTTGGACGAAGGTTCGACTGAGTCGCATGAGTTGCACTGAAAGTAGGGTTGGGGTTATCAAGAAGGCCTAGATTGTCCCTCGGGTGCAAGACCCAATGATTGAACATGCACTCCGTTGGTGTAGAGTCAGTAAAGTGTGTTGGCATATGCAGAGTCATTGGTGGAAGTCCATTATTGTCGTGTTGGTTGAGTGCCCATTGGTGTGAGTCCATAAATATCCACTCTAAGAAAGACCCAAGAATTTTAATAGTCAATGGATGTGTAACATCAATTGCGGGGGTGTGGAATGCTCGAATTCACACGCATGACCTTGCATGTGTTATGGGAGCTAGTGAAGGCTCGGGTTGAGTTACATGTGTGAGTCTCATCTTATATCATGCATGGCTTATAGGATTCCAATGTTGAATTGTATATTCATAAATGGAGTAATTGTTGCATGTGAACATTTCATATGCATCTAGGTTGGGTAGTAGCCTATTTAGGAGATACCCTATTGAGTATGACTCATCCTTTATGGGGGCAATATTTCATGTACGGGACATGAGTCAGAGGACGGCTGTCACTCAGGCCCTCAATGTCAAAGAAAAACTGAGATTTGGCTTTAAAATATATTTTTGTAATACTAATATGTGATTTAGTTTTGGACATATAAATGTATGTAAGGGACTATAATCAAACTCATATGAATTGTGTTTAATGTAAAATTTCATATTATATGAGTTTGGGTTGATGATGTATAAGGTTGGAATGAATTGGAAATGAAAAAGGATGGAATCGGGGGAAAACTAGGAATACCTACTAATAGAATGATGAGTTATTCTACCGGTAGAACATTTCTAGTAGGATTTTTCTACTAGTAGGACATCGAGTTTTGCCGGTAGAACTTTTCTAGTGAGTTTTCCTACTGGTAGAACTCTCATAAACCTACTAGTAGAACATGGACATCTTTGGGTCCATCTTCGGGCCCATGTTGCTATGCCTTCGTGTCTTGAGTCCTGCTCTTCAAAGGATGTAAATGGACAATACATAAGGATAAATTGTTGTATATTGGACCTTGGATGGGTCATGTGATTTAATTGTATACAAGTTATACGTTTGGAAGTGCTCGATACAAGGGAGACTCTGCCCAAACTCCAGTTGTTGTGATCCCAGTAAAGCGGATGTTGTGTCGTGGTGTTTGGTTATGCTGCATTCAGGGTTTTTCTGCAGGTTGATGGGTGATCAACAGGTTGACAAAGGACCCCCCGATTTTAGGGGAGTCATAGAAAATGATGAAGAAAAATGTAAAACCCAATTTTCTCTCTCTAGAAGTTCATCTTGTACCTTGGACCTTCTCTCTCTAAAAGTATATTAATCTAACAATTTTGTGAAAGAGAGTGTTACTTTTGTCCATGCCCTTCCCCCTTAGCATGAGTGACTAACTTGGAGTCTTTGGAAAGAGGTTGTCCATCAAACACAAGCAAAATCAGTCAAAGCATGGTCCTCCCAAGTTTTTCCAATCACTTCCTCTCTATCCCTTTTATCCCTATTCCCTCTCTCTTCAAATTTGAATGTAGGGGTTAGGAGATCATCATGGGGTGTTAGAAGTGTCATCTTGAAGGTGATGCCTACAAGGAGAGTGGTCAGGTTTGAGAAGCGAGGGAAGCTATCATCAAGGTACATCAGGCCCTTCAAGGTACTTGAGAAGGTTATCACAATTGCTTACCGATTAGCGTTACCACCAAATTTATTAGGTGTTTATGTGGTGTTGCATGTCTCCATACTCTGGAAGTACACTATAGATCCTATACGTGTGGTGGATTGGGGTGAGCTAGTTATTGATTCGGATGGGGCCTTCGAGGAGGGACCGATATGTATCATGGATAGTTGAGACTAGGTTTTATGAGGCAAGACTGTAAAGCTGGTAAAGATGTTGTGGCAACACCGAGGTGTGGAGGAGGCGAGATGGGAGCACGAGTATACTATTTGTGTCACCTATCCATTCTTATTCGAGGATGGAGGTACATTCTTGTAGTCATATAATATTATATGACTTGTTATATATACATGTGATTATGTGTGTGAAAATTTTGGGGATGAAATTTCTTTAAGGGGGAAGAATGTAAAACTCAAAAAATTTAAAATTTTATTTTAAAGGGTAAAATTGTAAGTAGTCGTTTTGGTACAAGTTGAAAACTCAATTTTTTTTAGAACTCCGATGACGAAATATACCTCATCGTTGGATTCGTCTCATGAAATTTAGTTACCTAGTCAATTTTTGTTGAATTCCAAGACAGTCAAAATTTTCAAGTTTTATGATGCGATCGAGAAAAACAATGGTTCTTCAAGTCTTTCTCCTTCGATCTAGGGCTATTTGTTCGTTGGATTGCTTCGGGTCAAGAACAAAAAGTGCTCTACGTGATGAGAACTATAAGTATGTACCCAAGATTACATGTTTCACCAACTTCTTAAGAATGGGATTGTTGGGATCTAAGCCTTGAGGCTCGACTTGGGTTTTCTGGAGTCTTTACCACATGTATTACGTTTCAAGAGGCAGGTTTCCGTTCCTAACTAGGTTTATTTTTAACCTAGGGTTGTATATGGAATAGGTAGCGTGATTAGAGATGAAATCTATTGTCTAAATATAATCATAGTGTAACTAGAGTATGGAAAATGATAGGAATGACGGCCATTGTCTTTGCCTTGAAGGCATGGCGCCACTAATTCTATGGAAAGTAGTTTGAGGTGTTTTTGGACCATAAGAGTCTGAAGTACATCTTCACTCAGTATTAACTCAACATGAGGCAATTTATGTGGATAGAGTATTTGGAGGACTATGATTTCACCTTGCATTACCATCCTGTTAAGAGAAATGTGGTGGCTAAAGCACTTAGCCAAAAATCACAGAAAGTTCTGGCTAATGTAGATTCCTGGGAATGGCAGATGCTCGAGATTGTGGGATAATCTGGGCTACACTACGAGGTCATGCTTAGGGCACTTTGGGGAGCCTAGTGGCTACGCCTTCCTTACTGAGCAGGGTCATTGAGTCGTAGGGATAGGATATGGAAATATTGTCCATCAGGGACCATGTACAATCGGGCACAAGTGATGAGGGTTGGGCCATTTACGCAAATTGTAGTCTTCGATTCTGGGGAAAGGTTGTGGTTCCCAATTGTCGAATCTGAGAGAAGAGATTCCTAGGGAGTTCCATTGCTCTCATTTTGCTGTGCATCTAGGCAGTACAAAGATGTGTCATGATCTTCACCTCCAATACTATTTGAGCGGGATGAAAAACCACGTGGGAGACTTTGTCAGTAGATGTTTCACGTGTCAGTAGGTCAAAACTGAGCATCAGAGACTCGTAGGTTTGCTCTTGCCTTTGGAGATTGTTGAGTGGAAGTGGAAACACATCAGTATGGATTTTGTGACCCACTTACCACGGACTTCGCGCGGGCATGATGTGGTGTGGATGATCTCGTAAACGTTTTCAAAATAAGGGGCATTTAATACATTATCATAAAAATTATAAGACATTACATGAAACACAAGATATTTACAAACTATTTACAAAAGAGACGACATACCTTGGCCCATGATAAAAGTCATGAGACTTACCTATGCTGCCCAAAATCACCTTTTGAACTCGACGCTTAACCTTCCCCGACAACGGCGCCAAAAATGCTTGGTGTTTTTCTTTGTTATCCCTAACCCCTAAATATCATCCCTCAAAACGTATTATATATGGATGGAGGGGAGTGTCACTCTCCTTCGGAATAATGTGAGAAAAGGGGCAACAGAATAAATGGATGTGGAATGAAATGAAATGGAATGAACAAAATGTGTGTGTGAACAAAAGTGCTCCCTAAGCGCAAGGAGTCTTTTGAGTGTCATGTTTTACTTGGAAAAGTATTCCAAGGTCGTCTCCTTAGGGAAGGAAAGTTCAAGTGTGCGAAAGTGATTTTGTGAGCAAAAGAAAAAGTGTAAAATCTTGTAGTTGGTTTTGGTGAGTTTTGTTCTTAATGAAAATGCAAGAAAACAAGTGTTGGCTAATCCAAAGAGGTCATTCCAATGGGAATCCTAGCTTAAGTCGAAACCTTCCTCTAATAGTGCATAGATGAACGATTGATTCATGGGAAGCTAGGGACGAGATGGAGATGAGGATCCAAGCATAACCCATGACTAGGTCTACGGGATATCAAAGAGTCACAACCACGTCTACTCTCAACTCAGTCAAATCGAACCCTCGTACACCGAGAGGAGGAAAAAAATGAGTTGAAATGGAAAGCCCAAGAGGAGGTCTCCCTTGGATTAGCTAACTAAAAAGCCAGCTACTCATGAAAGCAAGAAACAAATACATAATAGTGAAATGGTGCATGAAACTTAACTTAATGCAAGAAAACATGAACCATAAAGAAAGAAATACAATACCCATTTTAAAACTAAAAATGAAGAAAGCTTGAAAACATTAATGGTGAAATGAAGAACATGTAACTAAACTTGAAATGAACTTGAAGTAAATGACATTAAGGTGCAAGAGTTAAATATTACAAGAGATTAAAAGCTTACCATAACTAAAATGGAAAAGAAAATGCAAAAATATAAGCTTTCTAATTACTATTCATCAACTTCTACATTGAACTACTCTTAGCTTAGGTAGCCACCCTTCAAATGTGAGTGGAATGCCAAATATATAGTGTGTGTGCCTTCAAATTTTGTCCATGGGGGGTCCCTCTAGCTGTGTGAAAGGCCTCCCATCAATAGGGGGCTCAATGGATGGGTACGGCAGGCTTAGCCTGCATTCCCCAGGCTTTACCCTTCCTCTCCCATTCTCATCAATGCCAAGCCTCCAAAGTCTTCTCCTAGGGTTTAGGGGACATGTAAATATGTAAGGGATGTCAGGGAACAAGTGCAAGAATCAATGGTGGGACCCCCAAGCAAGTGGAGCATGAGTTGCTCGCGTTCTAGGCATTCTGCACAAAAATTTTCGGAAGGTTTTTTTGTAAACCANGTGCAAGAATCAATGGTGGGACCCCCAAGCAAGTGGAGCATGAGTTGCTCGCGTTCTGGGCATTCTGCACAAAAATTTTCGGAAGATTTTTTTGTAAACCTTCCGGAAGGTCAATTCTAGTAGGCAGAACCTTCCGGAAGGTCTTTCGGAAGGTGACAGCTCAGGACCACTTTTAGTAAAATTGCTATAACTTTGGATCCAACCGTTGATTGAGCTGAAATGTTGGTAAAATATAGAAGACATCTAGATTTACAACTTACAAGTTTTGCATCTTTTCATAGTCGAAATGGATGATGGTCAAACATGGGAAAAATAGCGGTACTGTGTCAAGACCTTGGGAAACCAGTGGGCTAAACCTTCCGGAAGGTTTCATCCAAATTGTATTTTCCTTGGTTTTGTCACCTCCCAAGCCTACCTATCCTCATTCAATGTGTCCATCTCTTGACCACACATTCACACTTAGTTGCAAAGCTATAAAAGCCATCATTTATGCTATAATTACCTGTAACATCAAAACTTCCACATTATTCCTAAATTTAACTAATTCTAAATAATTAATATACAAATTTAAGTTGAAAAGCATGAAATGAGGCCAATAACTATGCAATGTTTTGTGTTCATCAGTGCCATCTGTACACTCACCTACTAACTATTTTTATAGTCGAACTCTACTAAGAGACAATATATATGTTTAGTTGAAAAGGAAAAAAAAAACATGTCTAGCACTGAAAAATAATTAGAAGAAATAAAATGAAAGAAATAAAACAAGCAAGAAGTTGAAAAGAAAAATATGAGCAAGCATTGTGAATTGTGCTTCAATAGGGTGAAAAGTGAAAGACTGTTAAAGAAATTTTGTTGTGCAATGTAAAACCCATAAAAATTTAAAATTTATTGCGAAGGGTAAAATTGTAATTAACTATTATGGTACGAGTTGAAAAGTTAAATTTTTCTAGAACTCAGATGACGAAATGGAACTCACCATTGGATTTGACTCACAAAATCTAGTTACCCGGTCAACTTTCGTTGAATTCCGAGACAGTTATTTTTTTTTTGCTTTTTCCAATACAATCAGGCGTCACGTAATTAAAATAATTGCAATTAGGTTTTACTTGTGAACCACAAAAAATAGTTTAAATTTATTTCAAATAAAATTTATTAAACTTAAAATGAGATGAAATTAAATTGATTCGGGATGAAATCAGATCAAAAAAAAAAGGAGACACGTGTGGCTTAATATGCACCAAGTATTAGAGGGTATAAATAGGAGAGAAAAAATCAGATTTTCTCCCCATTCACACTAGCCATTCCCCAATTCCACCAAGATAAGGCTAGCTACATTTTCAGTTTGAGGGAGAGGGCCATCCATGGTTGGATTGGGCAAAGGGTTCGAAGAACCTAGAGGCAATAACATAGGGAGAGTTCCGTGAGCTCTTCATGGGCAAGTATTTTTTGTCAGCTGTACGACTAGCGAAAGCTTGGGAATTCTTGGATTTGAAGCGAGGGGCTATAATGGTGACGGAACACGTGGCTAAGTTTACTAAGTTAGCCTATTTCATCAATGATTATGTGGTCATAGACTTGGCCAAAGTGAGGAGGTTCGAGGATGGGTTGAAGTTGTTCATCTGGAGAAAGATTGTGGGCCATCACCTCCAAGACTTGGACTCCATGGTCAAGACAACAAAGGCCAATAAGAATGAAGTGGAAGATGCAAGGAGCATCCGGAAGGCTGGTGCTAAGGACAAGAAGGAGGGTCAATCCTCTTCTTCTAGTTTGAAAAAGAAGCAAAATACTTCTACCCCATAAGGGTATCAAGGACAAGTCCATGGGTATCAAGACCAAGGCTAGGGTCAATCCTCCCAAGGCGGGGGAAATTTCAAGGCTTTCTACCAGGCAAGCCAGAGAGCTTGTTTCATATGCCACCAACTGGACTATATGAAGTGGGATTTTCTTTAGAGGTAGGGATCCCATAGCTACGAGGCATTTCAGTCCTGGTCATCGGTGAGGCATCCACATACTTTCTTCATTCCTCCCTATCCCCCCATAGGCTAGGGAAATCTATTCCAGTTCTAGGGTACTGCACAGGTCTCTATCACTTCATGAGTAGTGACTCTGCAATTAGGACAAATGCGCCAAGGCATGGGCCGAGGCCGAGGGTAGAGCTTACAAGTCGGGACTTCGGGGACTCATGGGAGAGTCTACGTAATCACAACTCAGACTGACCCAATGAATCAACAGTGATTTAGGGCACATTTCTACTCTCGCTTATGGGCAAGGGTATTGTTTAATTATGGTGCATCACATTCATTTATAGTTGCATCATGTGTAACGGATTTGGGGTTAAAGGTTAAGACCTTAGAAGAGCTCTTGCTTGTAAGTTCTCCCCTAGGAGCTAGGGTATGCATTCATAAGACATGTTAGTGCCATAAGCTAGAGATCTTGGGGATTCTACTAATTGTGGACCTTAGAGTCATGGACATGTCAGAGTTTGATGTCATCCTCGAGATGGATTGGTTGGTGGCACATCAAATCGTCATCGATTGTTATCAGAACAGGGTTATTGCCTATACATTGGAGGGTGTTTGTTTCAAGTTTTTGGAGAAAAAACATGATGCTTTATCCCCATGCGGTATATGATTCCTATTGGCATGGGCAATTACTGGGTTGGCTTGCGAGCTTTACACTTGAGGACGGGGCAAGACATGAATTAGGTCTACCTCGGGTAGTTTATGAGTATGCAGACATTTTCAGATGAGTTACTAGGATTAGCTCTACATTAGGATGTAGACTTTACCATTGAGTTCGAACCCGATGCATCCCCTATTTCTATGATGTCGCATAGAATGACACTTGCGGAGTTACAATAACACAAGGTTCAATTGTAATAATTGTTGGACAAGGGTTAGTACCTCACCTTGGGGTCCTCTTTTATTGTTTGTCAAGAAGGACAAGGCCCTAAGACTTTGTATAGATTACTAGCAGTTGAATCAGATTACTATCAAGAATAGATACCCTTTGACGCAAATTGATAACTTGTTTAATCAACTGAGAGGGGCACGGGTGATTAGCACAATATATTGCACATCATTTGCACATTTGGACCCATTTATACTTTCTTTTGTGGTGAAAATGAGAGAAATTGCAATGCTTCGAGCTATTAATGAAGTTTTGATATGTTTGTAGGTAAAAGAGCCTAAATGGTGCATGTTGAGCCCCCATCGTAGTTCTCAAAGTCAATGGAGATGAGGAAGGGGCTTGACGATGACTTGGAAGGTGAAAGAACTAAGATTTGAGCAAAATAAGTAAAAACCTATGGGTAGGTTTATCCAGAAAACTATCGTTAGGTTTTGGCTATTGGAGTTGGTTCTACCGAAAAACTACTGGAAGGTTTTGGCAACTGGAGTAAAACCTATTGGTAGGTTTTGACATCGACCTACTTGTAGGTTTTGCTGAAAAGTGCCAGATTCTGCAACTCAAGCTTTGCCACATACGGGTCCCACTGATGGGTCTCCCACTTGTCCCCTGACATCCCTTACACATGAATNGCAACTGGAGTAAAACCTATTGGTAGGTTTTGACATCGACCTACTTGTAGGTTTTGCGGAAAAGTGCCAGATTCTGCAACTCAAGCTTTGCCATATACGGGTCCCACTGATGGGTCTCCCACTTGTCCCCTGACATCCCTTACACACGAACATACCTCCCCAACCCTAGGCTTGGACTTTGAAGGCTCAAGCATTAATGAGGAGGAGAGAGAAGAGGGAAGCTTGAGAGTTGTTGGGTAGGCTGTTCTAGCCTGCCCCATGCCATCACTTCAACCTCCTATGGATGGGAGGTCTGTCACACACCTAAGGGGACATCCCTGGACAAATTTGGGAGCTTCATTTAGCATTATTCCGGTTATAGAGAATTGTAGAAAGAGAAGCTCAAGGAAGAAGAGATAGTTTTAGAGAGAGAAAGCTTAGATTTTTGCATTTCTTCCATCCATTTCACTTGTAATCTTCTGTTAGACTATTTTAAGCTTCATTTATTATCTTTAATGTCATTTATTACCAGTGCATTGCAAGTTTAGTTACACATTTTGGATTCTACCATTGTCGTCTTGAGTGTTCTTCATTTCAAGTTTCTAAAATGGGTATTAAATGCATTTCTTCATAGTTTATGTTTTCTTGTATCAATCCAAGTTTCAATCTTCATTTCTTCACAATGTCTATTTACTTCATTTATGTTCTTACATTAAACATGAGTAGCTAGGTTTTAAGGGAGAATTCCTCTTGGGTTTGCTAAATCAACTAATTTTCATTCATCCTCGTAGTATACCACGATTTGGTTTGACTAGGTTGAGTGTAGACGTGGTTGTGAGTTTTTGATTCACCATATACTTGTCATGGGGTATGCTTGAATCCTCACATCCATTTTAATCCCTTGCTTCCTATAAATCAATCTAACACCTATGCACCATTAGAAGAATGTTTTGAGTTGATTTGGCATTCCCATTGGAATGAACTCTTTGAGTTAGCCAACAATGTTTTCATTGCATCTTTATCAAAATCTCACTCACCAAAACACAAACTCAGAGATTTTACACTTTTCCATTTTTTCACAAAATCACCTTTAACACAATTCACCTTCCTTCCCTGAGGAGACGACCTTGGAATACCCATTCTAAGTAAAATATGACATTGCAAGACTCTCTCTACGCTTGGGGAGCAATTTTACACACACACACATTTTGTTCATTCACACATATTTTCCACATTCTGGCATCGAACCTGAGTGAGAGTGCCACTCACCTATCCATATAAGTCATATACACATGACCGGGTGAGGTTCGGAGATTAGGGACGATGGAAAAATACCAAGCATTTTTGGCGCCATTGCCGGGGAGGGTAAAGCGTTGAATTTAGAAGGTGATTTTCAGATAACGAAGGTAAGTCTCGTGATTTTCATCATAGGCCGAGGTATGTTATTCCTTGTTTATACTTTTGTTTACTTGTCCTTTCATTGTAAAGAGCTCTTTTGTATGTGGGGACATGAAGACCATAATAGATTGGTTAGAGAACCCTTAGGCCCCAACATGAATATTGACCAAGACCTACACGAAGATGCCAGTGACAACTTTGAGGAGTTAGGTGCCAATGTTAATGTCTCAAGGGGAGGAGGAGTGCAAGAACCTAAAATTCCAAACCCTAGAATGCATTTCCCTCCTAGGAATGAAGGGAATAACCTCCAAATTGATCCTTCGGCGAGGTCAATGAGGGATTACCTTCAACCGACTTGTAGCACCACTCCCTCATGCATTTTCTTACCGGTCCAAGCTCATGCCCTCCTAGTTAAGCTGGGAATGTTGCAACTACTTCCTATATTCCATGAAATTGAAAGAGAGAATCCTTATTTGCATATTAAGGAATTCAAGGATATAGTTGCTATCTTTAACACTAATCATGCTATGGAAGACATAGCTCGTTTAAAATTATTTCCTTTTTTCCTTAAGGATAAATCCAAACCGTGGTTGAATTCCTTGAGGCTTGGATCCATAAGCACTTGGGCACAAATGCTCCATGAGTTTTTGAACAAAATTTATTTGGTGCCTAAAATCACCGCTCTTAAAAAGTAAATTCAAAACTTTTCTGAAAATCACTGTTAGGATCACTACAAGGCATTGCTACAATCCATTCCACATCATGGGTTTGAATCATGGCAATTGGTGAGCTTCTTCTATGAAGAGATCATATCGGGCCATCAACAATTCATTGACATGATGTGCAATGAGGAGTTCTTAAACAAGGACCCCAATGAGGCCCTAGAATACTTTTGTACAATGGTGCAAAATGCACAATCTTTGGATATCACGGATCCCACCGATGTACCGAGGTCTTCTCCAGGTAGTAATCAATCACATAGGGGAGGGATGTACAATTTGAGGGACCGAGATGATTTGCTTTCTAAAATCACCAAGTTGTCTCGGAAGGTGGAAAGCCTAGAGGTTAATCAGAGACACGAGGTGTCCAATATTTCAAAGACCGAGGAATCTTGCTCAATTTTTAAGAGTGGAGCATTCCATATCGGAGTGAGCAAGTGAATGCCTTCAACCAAACGAGGTTATCATTCTCTCTGCACTCAAACACTTACAATTCGGGTTGGAGTAATGACGCAAACGTTAGTTGGAGAAATAAGAATCCCACTCCTGAGTATCTTAATACCACCGGTCCCATCTACAAGGGTATTCACCGAACCCACCTCCACAAAGTTTTTCAGAAAGTCCACCTCCACAAGGTTATAGTCAACAAGGACCATCCAACCCTCCCACCTACTAACCTCCTCATAAAAGGAATTTGGTGGAAGTGGTTTATAATTTTATCTAAAGCCAAAACACCATTAAAATGCTGTAGCTTTTGACATTCGGACTCAACTCACGAAGTTGACCAATTCCATAGGGACATCACAATAAGAGAAGGGGAAATTCCCCGCACAACCTTAAGAAAACCCTAGAGGCCAACATGTCATTGAGTCGTCTAAACCCACTAAAAAGAGTTTTGAGCAACTCAAGGTGGTCACCACACTTCGAAGTGACAAACAATTTGATAAGACCATTGTGCCAAAAGTCTCACCCAAGGCCACATTGCCAATAGAGGAAGAGACTAAGGGTAACACCGAGGGGGGTGAAGTGAGTGAGAAAAAAAAATTGATTGATGAAAGTGTGCATGCATCCCCTTTCCTGCCCCTTTTTCCAATCGTTTGAAGTCACCCATAAAGGTGGCTAACTATTCTGATATAATTAAGATGTTCAAGCAGGTTAAAATCAACATTTCACTCCTCGATGTCATAAAACAAATCCCATCATGTGCCAAGATCTTGAAGGACTTGTGCACAATGAAGAGAAAACAGAATGTTCACAAGAAGGCATTCCTCATCGAGCAAGTGAGCTTAATCTTGAGGACAAACACCCCACCAAAGTTCGATGACCCCGGATTCCTTACCATTACCATCACAATAGGGAATTGCCAGGTGGAGCAAGCTCTTCTTGATTTAGGGGCAAGTGTCAATCTCATTCCCTACTCGGTGTATCAACAACTCCAACTTGAAGAGTTGAAGCCAACTCTAATCACTCTTCAATTAGCGGACTGAAGCATTCAAACACCGTGGGGAGTAGTTAAGGACGTCTTGGTGCAAGTGGATAATTTTTATTTGCTTGTCAATTTTATTGTGCTGGAAACCCAATTGCTAACCCTAGTTCACAAATTCCCGTCATATTAGGAAGACCATTCCTTACTACTTCTAATGCTATTATTAATTGTAGGAATGGACTGATGAAGCTTAATTTTGAGAACATGNCCTCATAAAAGGAATTTGGTGGAAGTGGTTTATAATTTTATCTAAAGCCAAAACACCATTAAAATGCTGTAGCTTTTGACATTCGGACTCAACTCACGAAGTTGAGCAATTCCATAGGGACATCACAATAAGAGAAGGGGAAATTCCCCGCACAACCTTAAGAAAACCCTAGAGGCCAACATGTCATTGAGTCGTCTAAACCCACTAAAAAGAGTTTTGAGCAACTCAAGGTGGTCACCACACTTCGAAGTGACAAACAATTTGATAAGACCATTGTGCCAAAAGTCTCACCCAAGGCCACATTGCCAATAGAGGAAGAGACTAAGGGTAACACCGAGGGGGGTGAAGTGAGTGAGAAAAAAAAATTGATTGATGAAAGTGTGCATGCATCCCCTTTCCTGCCCCTTTTTCCAATCGTTTGAAGTCACCCATAAAGGTGGCTAACTATTCTGATATAATTAAGATGTTCAAGCAGGTTAAAATCAACATTTCACTCCTCGATGTCATAAAACAAATCCCATCATGTGCCAAGATCTTGAAGGACTTGTGCACAATGAAGAGAAAACAGAATGTTCACAAGAAGGCATTCCTCACCGAGCAAGTGAGCTTAATCTTGAGGACAAACACCCCACCAAAGTTCGATGACCCTGGATTCCTTACCATTACCATCACAATAGGGAATTGCCAGGTGGAGCAAGCTCTTCTTGATTTAGGGGCAAGTGTCAACCTCATTCCCTACTCGGTGTATCAACAACTCCAACTTGAAGAGTTGAAGCCAACTCTAATCACTCTTCAATTAGCGGACTGAAGCATTCAAACACCGTGGGGAGTAGTTAAGGACGTCTTGGTGCAAGTGGATAATTTTTATTTGCTTGTCAATTTTATTGTGCTGGAAACCCAATTGCTAACCTTAGTTCACAAATTCCCGTCATATTAGGAAGACCATTCCTTACTACTTCTAATGCTATTATTAATTGTAGGAATGGACTGATGAAGCTTAATTTTGAGAACATGACTATGGACTTTAATGTGTTCAATTTGTGTGAACAATCGGGGGATGATGAGGAAGTGCAAGAAGTCAATAGGATTGACACATTAGTGGAGGAGCATTTGGAACTGCTGGGCATGTTGAAATTGGGGGAGGAAGAGGTTGATGATCAAAGGGAGTTGGAGAGCTTGAAAGGGGTGGAAAAATGGACCCCTACATTTGAGAAACTTCCATATCTAGACAAGAAGATCTTTCCTTCGAAAGTACAATATCCCATATTGGAGCTGAAGCCATTACCATCCAATCTCAAGTATGCATACCTCAAGGATGACAAAACCATCCTGATGGTCATAAGCTCAACTTTAGAGGTGAAGCAAGAAAAGGATCTCTTGAAAGTGTTGAGAAGGCACAAGGAAGCGATTGGTTGGACAATTGCAGACATTAAGAGGATAAGCCCCCTCATTTGCACACATCGCATCTATTTTCAGGAAGATGCAAAACCATCTCAACAACCACAATAGAGACTTAATCCCATTATGAAAGATGTGGTGAGGGATGAGTTACTTAAGCTACTTGACGTGGGCATCATTTTTTTGATTGTTGATAGAAAGTGGGTTAGCCCCACGCAAGTAGTACCCAAGAAATTGGGAGTCACAATTGTTGCAAATGAGGAGAACGATCTTATTCCAACAAGGGTGGTTACCGGATGGAGAGTGTGTATTAACTACCAAAAGATAAACTTGTGAAAGAGAAAAGACCACTTCCCTTTGCCATTCCTTTACCAAATTTTGGAAAGAGTAGTCAGACACTTGTTCTATAGATTCTTGGATGGGTACTCTGGCTACAATCAAATTGTGTTTGCATTGGAGGATCAAGAAAAGACCACCTTCAATTGCCCCTACAGTACCTTTGCCTATCAACACATGCCTTTTGGGTTGTGTAATGCCCCATGGACTTTTTAAAGATGCGTTCTGGGGATCTTTAGTGATATGCTGGAGAAGTTCGTGAAAGTTTTTATGGATGACTTCTTAGTGTTCGAAGATTCATTTGATGGATGTTTGGAGAACTTGGAGAGAGTACTTGAGGGATGCGAGGAGAAAAACTTGGTCCTCAACTTGGAGAAGTGCCACAAGAATTGTGCTTGGGCACATTGTCTTAGCAAAGGGGATCAAAGTTAGCAAATGAAAGGTGGATGCAATTTTCAGCCTCCCCACACCGACGGTCATCAAAGATATTAGGTCGTTTCTTGGCCATGGTGGCTTTTATCGTAGTTTTATTAAGGACTTTAGTGCATTGGCCCAACCTTTGACCAATTTGCTTTCAAAAGATGTCCCATTTCTTTGGTCAGATGATTATGAGGCATTTTTTAAAAAATAAAAAAATGCTCATTTCACGTCCGATCATGCGACCACCCAAGTGGGACTCACCATTTTAGCTTATGTGCGACGTGAGTGATTACGCGATCGGTGTAGTGCTTGGTCAAAAGGAGGATAAGATACCTTATGTAATATACAATGCTAGCAAAACACTCAATGAAGCTCAAATGAATTATACCACCACAGAAAAGGAGTTGCTAATGGTAGTATTTGCGTTGGACAAATTTCGGTCTTACATCACTAGTTCACCGATAGTAGTATATATCGATCACTCTACTTTGAAGTATCTTTTGTCTAAGCAGGATGCCAAATCGAGACTCATCAGGTGGATCCTCCTACCTCAAGAGTTCAACTTGACAATCAAAGACAAGAAAGAAGTGGAGAATGTGGTGGCAGACCATTTGTCCCGACTTGTGGTGCAAGATGCCAATGAGCATATTCCTATCTCTGACTTTCTTCCTAACGAGCAATTACTTTCGATTCATTCTGTTTGTCCCTGGTATGCAGACATATGTAATTATCTTGCTACAGAAAAAATACCATCGCACTGGAGCTCGGAGGATAGATGAAGGTTTATGGCAGATGTGAAGTACTTTTACTTCGACAACCTTTACCTGTTCAAGTACTACCCTGACCAAGTCATGAGGAGATGCATACAAGAAAATGAACAATGGGATGTCCTTGCATTTTGCCACTTAGAAGTGTGCGGTGGCCACTTCTCTCCCAAGAAGACTTCGGCAAAGATTCTACAGTCAGGTTTTTATTGGCCCTTGTTAAACAAAGATTGTGTTTCATTTTGTAAGCAATGCAATAGGTGCCAAAGATTGGGTAATGTGACCTGGAGGAACATGATACCCCTCTCCCCTGTACTTGTTATTGAGATATTTGACTACTGAGGCATCAACTTCATGGGTCCCTTTCCTGTGTTATTTGGCTACTTATACATTCTGCTGGCAGTGGACTACGTGTCCAAATGGGTGGAGACTATCCCAACCAAGACCAATAACCACCAGGTTGTGGTCAAGTTCTTCAAAGATAACATTTTTTTGAGGTTTGGAATGCCTCGTGTTATGATAAGCAATGGTGGATCGCATTTCTGTAATAGATCATTTGCATCCTTAATGCATAAGTATGGTTTCACACACAAGGTGTCCACCGCATATCACCCATAGACCAATGGTCAAGCCAAGTTGGCCAATAGAAAGATCAAAAATATCCTAGAGAAGTCGGTGAACCCGAATAGGAGAGATTGGTCATTTAGACTGACAGATGACCTATGGGCTTACCGCACTGCCTAAAAACCATCCTAGGTATGTCTCCCTATTAGCTCGCTATGGCAAGGCTTGCCATTTGCCAGTTGAAATAGAGCACAAGGCCTATTGGCCATAAAGAATTTAAACTTCAATTTAAGAATGACCGGAGAGAATAGGAAGCTTGAAATGAATGAATTGGAAGAGATTCAAAGAGATGCGTATGAGAGCTCTAAAATTTCAAAAGACAAGGCTAAGATCTTTCATGACAAATCCATTGTAAGGAAATCATTTGAGCCTGGACAGAAAGTTCTCTTATATAATTCTTGTCTCTCAATCTTTCAAGGGAAACTCTAATCCCGTTGGGATAGCCTCTATCTTGTCAAGGTGGCCTACCCCAATGGAGCTATGGAAGTCACAAACCCTAAGGATGGAAAGACATTCAAGGTCAATGGCCAAAGACATTGATGGATTTGATTTACCCAGACTTTTTTGGAGGATTAACTATTCTTATGGTTTTTAGTGTATAGTCGTCTTTACTTACATTATATGTTTATGTTTACTTGCTTTATCTTTTCGAATAGTGTTGTTTTTCTTAGTTGCAGATATTGGTGTTTTTGTTAAAGCTATAGTGTGAGATGTTCTCTAACCCTACTCATCTTTTTACAGTCCTTCATTGCATATCATATCTTTTTTGTTGCATTGAGGACAATGCATGAATCAAGTTTGGGGGTGAGGTGCACCATTTCTGTGATACACCAATTTTTGTGGTGAAAATTCACCTTTCACATATCATATAGATTTTTGTTTACAATAGTTGCAACTTATGTGAAAAAATTGAAAATTTGTGTGGAAAATATCTGAATGTTGATTTGTATTCCCCTATTTAGAGTGTTACAGGCTTGTTGATATGTTGATCATTGTGTTAAACTTTGAATACATGAGCACATTATAGAAGTTCATCCTATGCATGGGTATCACATATGTGTTTACTTTTGAACTCAACCCCATGTACACCTTGAATGTGTAATTTTGGCAATTTATGGATTGGATTCATATTTTGGTGCTTGACATGAATGGTGGAGATGAGTAAGGACCCATGAGAGCTTTAGTGTCAATCCTTTTTGGAGGGAACCTACATTTACTCAAGGAACAATTTTACAAATATTAAATTTGTTCAATAGTCTCATTATACTTGTTTTTGTTAGGTGCATTTAGGCAGTGGAATGAATTTTTCTTGAAATGCAATGTGCTCCCCCATGCCCATCTAGAAAGGATCTTAGGCCATCTTTGATTTACTTTGAGCCTTAGCCTTTTTCTTTTGAAAGTTTATCCCTAGTGCCATGATTGAGCCTTAATTGTAAATTCGTTTCCACACCACACATTTGACCAAGCCAGTGCAAAATTATAAAAATCTACCTCACATTGGTTGTTCCTAGAGCTAAATATGAGTGATCATAAAAGAGAAGTATGGTGTAGAAAATCAACAAAAGGGATGAATGAAGTTGAAATTCAAAGAGCTAAATGGAAACATAATGGAAATCCAAGAAAAGGAGAAAAAAGGGGTGAAAAGAAGAAAAGAATGATAAAATAAAAGGAAAATTTAAAGGAAAAGATAGAAAAAGAGACAAAGAGTGTGGTGATGGTGTTAGACTAACAAGCCCATGAAATGGGGGATGTTTTGAAACAAAAGCCATTCATTCATAACAACCCACTTTGTTGTCCTCTATCCTTTGTTTATTTACCTAGATATCACCCCCAATGCATCATTACAAACTGTGAAAGTCCTAAATGATCTAGAGAAGGATGGGGGATGCATACTTTAAACGAAAAAGAGAAGTTGATTTTGGTATCTAATGCCCTAGCATTCCCTTCATGAGATTATGCCAAGGTCATTTTATTTTCATGCATAAACTTCAATTTTGGATTATATGTGAGCATACTTCATTTTGTGCACAAAATTCTATTTCACATGTACACATGGAGAACATGTAAGGATAACTAGAGTGTGATTCATTGTTAAGAGAGACCCTTAGTGAGTTTTACATCAAAGCTGAATTTGGCTAGCCAATCGAATGTGAATTCTGTTGTGTAAATGCTTCAATTACATGTCCAATTCACACACACACGAGTTTGAAAATGAATGTGAAGGTGCATACTCTAGACTAGTATTTAAATACATGGTGATGCTAATGTGTGCTTGGTTTAGGAATTTGAACGATGTGTTAGGTAGCTCCATGCTTGCAGGATAGGGGAATATTGCTCAAGCTTTTGATATTTGTAGGAAATAGGAATGCCTTTGTTATTTGAATATTTGTCTTAAATTTTGGGTGTTCATTTTGGTAGTTAAATGTAGGAAACCATACCTTGTGTTTTGAAAGCATCAAAATTTTAAAATCATATTGCAATTTCGGTAATGACTTCGGGCATGATAGTTCAAATTATGGTTCACAAGTGTAGCACATGTTTTTGGTGGAGTAGAGGTCATAAATAGAGTGTTAGAATGTGTAGGAGTCGAAATGAAGTGGAGAGGAAGTGAATTAGAGAGCACAGGTTTTTTGCAAATAAGTGAAAACCAACCAGTAGGTTTGTACATAAAACTAACGGTAGGTTTTGCACACTAGACCTAAACCTACCAGAAGATTTTGCTCACTGAAGTAAAACCAACCATTAGGTTTTGCATTAACCTACCGGTAGGTTTTGCCCAGAATGCCAAAATTATGGGTTTTAATCAGTTTTTTTTGGGAGAACTATTCATTGTCTTCCCAAATTACAAACTCTCAGACACTTTTCTCTCCTTCCAAGCATCTCTAAGCCTAAAAATCCCTCACCCATTACCTTTATCTCTCATTTCTCACTGCTAGGGTTGTTAATTGAGTGGATTTTATTGAAGATTTGTGGATTTCATCATTTAAACCCTAGTTTTGTCGAGTTTTCCCCTAAGCCCTAATCTCTTTAAATCTTTTCAAAAGCTCCAAAATCATTGCAATGGCTTGCACAGGGAGGATCATCCTTGACATTGTGGACCCGATTGAGGGGTTATTGATCTCATTTTTGTCGCTCTTGGTATTCGGGGCACTGTTGTTGCTCATAGCCCTCACCAAGCGCACCAGGCCAAGTTCCCCATAATTTGCGGGTGCTAGTGCCCATAAGAGAAGTGGTGAGGGGTCAAGTGGAGGTGGGGGAGAGCAAAGGAAGAAGGCTAGGAATGATGCTCACTACCAAAGCATCGAGGAAAAGAATGTAACTTGCAAACGGTATGTGGATCAGATTTCCCTTGCTCCAAACAACGAAGTTGTGAGTATTATTGAGGCCCATGGGATAGGGATCTGGTTTGAGCCCGTTAATGGGTTCAATTTGGCACTATGTTGAGAGTTTTACCAAAAATCGAAGGTGGTGCATGAGGATGTGGGGATTTTGAGAACAAGTGTGAGGGAGAAAACCTTCCATGTTGCCCCAAACGTGATTGCCACCCTAATGAAGTATGAGAGGCCACCTCCCTCCACCTCAGTGTACCCACACAACATTCCTGGGGTCGAGACCATCCCAGAGTATGCAGGATTGATGTATGAGGACCCGACCCAATTTAGGGGAACGATCTAGGTCGAGGGCCTCAAGCATGCTTATGGGATAATGAATAAGGTATTGCATTATAATTTGCTTCCTAGGGGTGCCAAGAAGAGCCCAAACATGGAAAAGCTCACCCTTCTGCATTCTTTCATGACTGAGAAAGCTATGGACGTAGCCTTGCTGATATGGGAGTTCATGAAAGAATTCATTTAGGCTAGGAAGTTGAAAGCGAATCTCCCTTTTGGTAATCTAGTCACTCGGATGTGCAACCATTTCATAGTCAAGGGATATGTCTCTAACGTAATGACTCCCCCAGAGACTGGAGCCATTGGGAAGGTGAGTAGTAGTAAGAGGACGGCGATGAGACAGGGTGAGCGAGACAGAGCTTCAAGGTTGCAGTCATCATCTGCAAGACCATCCTCGGCAGAGCCATCTGCTTCTGAAGCATCCACTTCTGCCCTGTACGCACAATATCTCAGTGTCTAGATATGTTAGAGGAGATAGTATAGGGGATATCGGCGATGATGACCAGGCTATTCTAGCACACATTTCTTGGCGAGCCAATTCGGGGTGGACCTCCACCTCTAGTGACTGTGCCTTCCACCTCTGTCCCATCAACCTCCACTGTTGTTGAGTTGGGAGACTTAGATGATGATGAGGA
Source organism: Ilex paraguariensis (assembly GCA_963454935.2). Lineage (NCBI taxonomy): Eukaryota > Viridiplantae > Streptophyta > Magnoliopsida > Aquifoliales > Aquifoliaceae > Ilex > Ilex paraguariensis. The sequence continues at coordinate 730,692 of CAUOFW020008057.1, read as the reverse complement.
GGACGAGAGCGAAGACGAAAGAGATGAGGAGGAGGCTGATGATGTTAGGGGTGATGAGTAGGATTCTTCTTGTTTTGTCCGTTTTGATTTTGGGGTTGTACATAGTTACGAGTAGGATTATCGATCTAGTAGAAGAGTCTCTAGGAGCTTTGGGCCGTTTTCTCTCTTTTTGAATTCTAACTCCATGTACTTAACTTTTGAAAGTAACTGATGAAAAATGTCACAGTTGTTGGGTAGGCTATCCTAGCCTGCCCCAGGCCATCACTTTAGACTCCTATGGATGGGAGGTCTGTCACACACCTAGGGGGACCTTGATGGATGAATTTGAGAGCTTCATTCAATATTATTTAGGTTGCAGAGCATTGTAGAGAGAGAAGCTCAAGGAAGAAAATATAGTTTTAGAGAGAGAAAGCTTAGATTTTTGCATTTCTTCCATCCATTTCACTTGTAATCTTCTATAAGATTGTTGTAAGCTTCATTTATTACCTTTAATGTCATTTATTACAAGTGCATTGCAAGTTTAGTTACACATTTTGGATTCTACCATTGCTGTATTGAGTTTTCTTCATTTCAAGTTTCTAAAATGGGTATTAAATGCATTTCTTCATAGTTTAAGTTTTCTTGTATCAATCCAAGTTCAATCTTCATTTCTTCACAAATGTCTCTTTACTTCATTTATGTTTTTGCATTAAACATGAGTAGCTAAGTTTTAAGTTGGCTAATCCAAGGGAGAATTCCTCTTGGGTATGCTAAATCAACTCTTTTTCATTCATCCTCGTAGTGTACGATGGTTCGGTTTGACTAGGTTAAGTATGGACATGGTTGTGAGTTCTTGATACACCATAGACTTGTCATAGGTTATGCTTGAATCCTCATCGTCATTTTAGTCCCTCGCTTCCTACGAATCAATCAAATACCTATGCACCATTGGAAAAATGTTTTGAGTTGGTTTGAAATTCCCATTGGAATGAACTCTTTGGATTAGCCAACAGTGTTTCCATTACATCTTTATCAAAATCTCACTCACCAAAACACAAACTCAAAGATTTTATACTTTTCCATTTTTTCACAAAATCTCCTTCAACACAATTCACCTTCTTTCCTTCAGGAGACGACCTTGGAATACCCATTCCAAGTAAAACAAGACATTGCAAGACTTTGTCTACGCTTGCGGAGCAATTTTGCACACACACATTTTGTTCATTCACACACGTTTTCCCCATTTCTTGCATTGAACCCGAGTGAGAATGACACTCACCTATCCATTAAGCCTACACATGACTGGGTGATGTTTGGATATTTGGTATGATGGAAAAACACCAAGCAATGGGTCTCCTCCAAGATAGATTTGGTTTGACGAATGCCCCGATGACATTCATGGATCTCATGCATAGGGTGTTCCAACCCAACTTAGATCTGTTTGTTGTGGTCTGTGTAGATGACAACCTGATCTACTCCAAGTCGGTGGAGGAGTAAGAGGGTCACTTGAGAATTGTTCTTCAGATCTTAAGAGACCATCAGTTGTACGCCAAATTCATCAAGTGTGAATTTTGGCTGACGAAGGTGAAATTTCTAGGGCACGTGGTGTTGGCTTCGGGTATATCCATGAACTCAGAGAAGGTTGAGGCAGTCATGAGTTGGGAGAGGTTGAGGTCAGTCTTTGAGATACGTAATTTCTTGGGATTAGCAGGATATTACTGTAGGTTAATTGAAGACTTCTCTCGACTACCTGCACCTATGACTAGATTGATTAGGAAAGAGGTCACGTTTCAGTGGGATGACTCATATGAGAGGACATTCTAGGAGTTGAAGAGAAGATTTACTTTAGCTCTTATTCTGATATTTTGGGAAAAGGGACAGAGGTACACAGTATATTATGATGCCTTTAAGGACANTATGAGAGGACATTCTAGGAGTTGAAGAGAAGATTTACTTTAGCTCTTATTCTGATAGTTTGGGAAAAGGGACAGAGGTACACAGTATATTATGATGCCTTTAAGGACAGACTTGGGTGTGTGTTGATGCAGTGTGGGAGAGTGGTAGCTTATGGTTCATGACAGTTGAGGTTCCACGAGCAGAATTATCTCATGCACGACAAACCTGAGTGTTAACTGCTTGCTGTCAAAAGTGGGTGAAATATCAATGTTTCCCAAGTGTAGGAATGTAAAATTTAGTAACTCAGTCGATTACTGAGGTTGTCTCCATAGAGAAAACGAAGGACAAATTCAAAAGGTGGTGAGCAAAGAAAATTAAAAATTTTGAATTTTTAAAGAGCAGGGTTTTGAAAACAAGTAAACTAAAAGATAATATAACTCACCTAAGATTTTGGTCAAATGCACTCAAGTGGTAGATATTCATTTAACACCCAATTTATAAATAACAAATATGTATTTAAGACAATTGAATTGATTAGAGGGAATTCACTTCGATTGTAGTGATTCCAAGAATTACCAGTGCCAAGTCTAAGTTGTCGAAGGGTAAGCAAGAAGATATACAAATCGATAGAGTTTTCGATTTTAATCATTTAACTAACCCAAATAACTCAACTGTAGATAAGCCTTATTTTTGTGTCAAAATCCCCAATTCATGGATGATACTACTTCATCCAATCATACCAGAATTTAACTACTTAAACATTAAGAAAATAATATTGAAAGCAATAAAAGAGTACATGATAATTAAAATTAGATAAGTAAAACCTGTATTGAAATTAGAATTGAAAAGCAATTGTAAGAAAATAAATAAAATATCGTAAATTGTTTAGCAGAATCGAAAATAAAGAAGACTTGTGCTCGCGAACTAAATAATCAAATAAAGAAGGAGGATAAAGGAAGCCCTCTAGAAATCATCCCAGAAGGAAGCAGTGTGTCTCCAAAGCTACCAAGAGTTGGTATTTATAGGAGAATGGGAGAGATATGGTAATTTTTAGAGATTTTTTTTTCCATTTATGTCTAACTCCTATTCTTAGAAAGTCTCTGAAAATATCTCCTATAATATCTCTAAGATTTGGCCAGCTAAAATCCATTCCCTATCTTGTCTCTCTTGTTCCTCCAAGAAAGTCTTGGAAGAAATCACGAAATATTTAGTCAGTAAATGCTTGGGAGAAGGAGTCCTCGCAGTAAAATTGCACTAACCTACCGGTAGAAAGCACAAAACGACCTACTGGTAGAATTACTTTATGTTTTACACGAACTGTTTTGATCTTCTCTTCCACTGGTAGAACACCTTTCTGTTTTGGACTTACTTGTACAACAACTCTCTGTTTTACTTTTAGTGGTAGAAGACCAATTGATAGAAAGGGTATTTTCTTCAATTATGCTCCCATAGGCCTTGTCTTGACTCCTCAATCTCCTAAATCATCTCCAAAAACTTCCATAGCATCAAAATGTATATAAAACATCGTTCTTTCATTAGTTTACCTACAAACATAAATATTATACATAAAACACAAAACTAAACTAAAACTAAACATATAAATAATAAATAAAACTAAGATGAACGGTTTGAAAAATAAAATAATGCAATATTATGTACTCATCACACCCCCCCCCCCCCCCCCCCCCCCCACCACCCT